>JAPDDO010000092.1:0-117500 GCA_027422415.1 Schizothorax lantsangensis
TCATGGTGAAATCAGTGAACTCCAATAGTACCAATTCTGAGTAAACATTCATCCACAATAGATCAGGTGATCCTCAAACTTGATCAAATTGATTCATATTGATGAATTTGATCACGAAGACCCCAAACATGAAGTGAGGCTGTATATTAGCAATCAGTCTCATCAGTATTTCATGGATGTTTTTTTTTTCTCATTTTTAACCTAAAATGACTGAATTTACTTTTCTCAAAAATAGCAGCTTCTGTTGTTTTTGCAGTGAAAACCCAGCCATAGTCATGATGTATTTATGCAATTAGCGTCCATGAAAGTAAGGCTGTAAATACTTTTGTGCATAATTACTGAAACTGTGTTTCTATCAATGGTCTCACCAGCATAGAAATATTCATAATTTACTATGTAATCAGTCAAATTATTTCATGTCTTTAGTATTTACCAATTATATTGTCTATTGTAACATTGTTTTTGCTTTTTCCCCAATTTAATAATATTAGTATTATTAGTAATAGCATTCACTAGAAATATTTAAAAGTGCAGATACTGTAAAATAATGTACTTATTTAAATCTAATCTTGGCTACTAGTGAAATCAGGTATTGTGGGGACTAGCAAATATTTGCCCCAATATATTTCTATTTATATTCAGTATTCCATATAGTAGTTTAATAGTCTTCATTAAAGCTGTAGTCTAGAAACATTCATTAAATATAAACAAGACATTCTATCGCTTACCCAGCCGCATCTCTCTCGCTCGTTTCAGAAACAGGTTGAAAACACAATAGACCTGTAACTCATGAATGAATAATTGGGAGATTACTTGGAAATACAACCCGAATTCCAGAAATGTTGGGATGTTATTTAAATTTTAATAAAATGAAAACTAAAAGAATTTCAAATCACATGAGCCAATATTTTATTCACAATAGAACATAGATAACAAATATTTAAAATGTTATAATTTTATGCACAAAATGAGTTAATTTCAAATTTGATGCCTGCTACAGGTCTCAAAATAGTTGGGACGGGGGTATGTTTACCATGGTGTAGCATCTCCTCTTCTTTTCAGTTTGAAGACGTCTGGGCATCGAGGTTATGAGTTTCTGGAGTTTTGGTGTTGGAATTTAGTCCAATTCTTGTCTGATATAGGTTTCCAGCTGCTGAAGAGTTTGTGGTCATCTTTGATGTATTTTTCGTTTAATGATTTGCCAAATGTTCTCTATAGGTGAAAGATCTGGACTGCAGGTAGGCCAATTCAGCACCGGACTCTTCTACTACAAAGCCATGCTGTTGTAATAGCTGCAGTATGTGGTTTTGCATTGTCCTGCTGAAATACACAAGGCTTTCAGCATTCATAGTGCCTTCCAAAACATGCAAGCTGCCCATACCGTATACACTTATGCACCCCATACCATCAGATATGCTGGCTTTTTACGCACTCTTTCACAGATTTGATGATGTTATGCACTGTAGATGATGAGATTTGCAAAACCTTTGCAATTTGACATTGAGGAACTTTGTTTTTAAAGTATTCCACAATATTTTTTACACACTCTTTCACAGATTGGAGAGCCTCTGCCCATCTTTACTTCTGAGAGACTCTGCCTCTCTAAGACATCCCTTTATAGCTAATCATGTTACAGACCTGATGTCAATTAACTTAATTAGTTGCTAGATGTTCTTCCAACTGAATCTTTTCAAAATTTCTTGCTTTTTCAGCCCTTTGTTGCCCCCGTGCCAACTTTTTTGATATCCGTGGCAGGCATCAAATTTGAAATGAGCTCATTTAGTGGATAAAAGTGTACAAATTTTATGTTTAAACATTTGTTATGTTCTCTATGTTCTATTGTGAATAAAATATTGGCTCATGTGATTTGAAAGTCTTTTAGTTTTCATTTTATTCAAATTGAAAAAAACTCCCAACATTTCCGGAATTCTTTCCATTTAAATCACTTGTATAAGTGGCGTCCCACTGCCCCGTGGTTGGTCCATCCCTGCTTAGCACAATTCACTGTCATTCAGCAGCACCGCACACTTCAGCACGCATTCATTTATTTGTTTGGACTCTCAGTTATGGAATTGTAGTCGCTAATAAAATACAAGCTGCTGCAAATAATGTTTGCTTGATTTTGCATTAAATTCTATGTTTGCAGAATTGTGAAATCCTGGTGACTGAGCAATGCTTCACTGTATCGAAATCAAAGTAAACCTGAGCAGGTCTTAAGGGTCTTTGTGAAGTTCTAGTGTCTCTTACACTAGTGTCTCTAAAGTTATAAATAATGGTCAATCTAATCATAGCCTTTGAGCTGCTTTTCCTGAGTAAATCTACTGAACCCTACAATGAGACTCCATTGATGTGCTTGAGCTGTAAGATGGACTTTTATGTTCTTAGAAGATGTTTTATCATCCAAACTATTTCCTAGAAAGTTCACATATAGTGTAAGTGGCAAATACCAGAATCTGTAGCTCTAATTTTCTATGAATATGAGAAGAATGAAGCTGATGCTGTGAAAGTGCTGGATTGAGGTGAATTACTGAAGATCAGTCAAGTCAAATCTAATGTTGGTGCAGGTTATTAGGTGAAGTGTGGAGCTGACGAGTTTTGATTTCTGTTTTCTGTAGAGTTTCCAGTCTCTCTCAGCACCTCCTGAATCTACGGAGATAAATGACAATCTCTTCAGTTCTCTCTTCTCTTTTGATGATCTGAGAGAATCTGTTCATCAGCTGAGAGACAAACTGGAGGATTTCTGCAAAGAGGAGACCAAAAAGATCTCAGACAGAGGTAAAGTCCTGGAGATTCATCTGCTCTCAGAAACCAGTCCATCATCATATCATATCATGGAGAACATCATATTAGAGATGTCTTAGGAATGGATGCAGGATCATGAGAATAACACTGTTCACGTCTGTTGATTTCCACAGTCACACTGACCAACATTGTTCTCTGGACCAAGAACGACTTCCTACAATGTAAGTCAGTGTTGTATATTTCACAGTAACGAACTTCAGGACCTCAAGCAGTAGGCTCACAACTCTTTTTATTACAACATCTCGCATTCACTTTTTCATGTGTCATTTCTGTGTCCTCTATGCTGGCATATTAGCGACACCTAGTGTTCATGAATGTATCTCAATACACCACATATTCAATTTTTTTGTGGAAGAAGACTTTGATTATACAGTAACTAAATTTAAACAAAGAACAGAGCACCAAAAAAAACAACTGTTCTGAATATTAACAGCATGCATAGTACTATAACACTGAAAATTCCAAAAGGCATAGTTTTGTAACTAAAATGTTTAACCTACTTCTATTGGTAAGTGAACAAACATTCTCCTTTTATATATGTCTCAAACACCTTTATTATAGTATCATCAATTTTTTCAATATCTTGTAACTAACTCCCCGGTTAAGTTACGAAGTCTGTTCCTTTACGTAACATCAGTGCTTAATTTGAGCCGGATCCTGTTACGGAAAATGTCAGCTTTTGGATTTTTGCGTTCCGGTATTTGTTTTTAAAGATCCGGCATTAACAAGTGCAGATCGTGACAGTGCATGTGTGCATATAAGAGACAGAGCGATTGCGGGTTTATGCAGATGTATTTGGTGCATGATTTGTAGATTATGTATTGGTCCTCAACATATTATTGACCAATCAGCTTTCTTAAATTCAAAGTCGCTCGTTGATTGGTGCTACTGCTTAACCCACTCTCTCTAAAAGTTCCGCTGCTCACAAAACAATGATTTGTTTTGTGAGCAGCGGGAACATTTGGAGAGAGTGTAATAATACTAGAAATAAGACCAAATAAAGTGAAATATTATAATGTATAAAAAATTATAAACACTATAATCATAGTCTAGTCCACCTCACTCCAAAACAAATCATTTAAATGTAACGGCATGCAGAACAGATCAAGAATGAGAAAACTAAAGCGAAACTGAAAGTACAGTTGGGCTCACGTACCTCTCTCATTCGGCACAAATCCAATGTTTCCATATTCGTATTTCAATGTTAAACTATTATTTATAATGTAGACTAGGCTTCATGTGCGTTCGCATATCGACGGAAAGATCATCCTCTTCACATGCGCAAAAATGCGCTTGGCATAACAGCAGCTGTAGACCGGTTATACTATGGACTCTTTAAATTGATATGTTTGGCTGACTGTATTTTATTTTGATAATGAACAGACTGTGATGGCAAGTTTGAATTGCTACAATATGTGGTGTGTGTGTGTGTGTGTGTGTGTGTGTGTGTGTGTGTGTGTGTGTGTGTGTGTGTGTGTGTGTGTGTGTGTGCGTGCGTGAGGCACCGGCGCGATCAAACAGCTGATATTAAATAGGCTACTCTATTTTTGGTCATACAGATAAGAGTAAGACAACCCATAAAGTGTTAAAAAAATAAAAAATAATAAAAACTAACACTAGCTTCTCTATTCTTTGTGTATTCTATCCATTTCTTTTCTTTTTATTTATTATACAATTAACAAAAGCAAAAAAACGCCTCAAACACTAGCTTGCTCTATTCTTTTACTATTCTATCTGTTTTCTTTTTATTATATAATTTAAAACAAATCTTGCTACCTGAACTGGTACTGCGTTAAGCTAACTGAGACTTGTTATAGCACTCGCATATCATTGCTCTTTTGTTGATTTTGATTGCTCCCATTGTCCTCATTTGTAAGTCGCTTTGGATAAAAATGTCTGCTAAATGACTCAATGTAAATGTTTACTTTTATTTTTGCACACTCACAATAAAAAGAACATTTGTGTTTTTGTAATTAAGCAAACAAACAGGATGCGCGTTCTGTCATCTCGGTTCTCGGTTTCCTTTCCGTGAACTTGTTTGCGGATCGCCACGCCTCACATCTGTTTTATATCTGTTAATTATTTATGTCAGATATATTTCGCATATTTATACCTTTTCTATATATATTAAATTTGTATTTTATTTTTATGGAAACAAATTGTTATTTTTAATGTAACTTAGGCTAGGCCTATACATTTCCTTAAATCATCAAAACTGTATAGTTAGGTCCATGCAGAAACTTGTGAACGATGCTCTTATAGTTGTGCCATCACCGTTTAGTGACGTCATTGAATGTTCTGGAAAACTGAAGTTGTATTGTCAGTGTCGGTTACGGCGCCTTTTAACTGCTGATTTGGATCCGGCAATGTTTCATTTACAAATTAAGCACTGCGTAACATAGTCCTTGGAACACACTGGGGCCCGATGCACTCTATGAGGATGTGAGGTACAAGAAGGAGAGACTGACATATGAGGTGTCTGAGGTGCTTCAAGAGGCTTGAAGGAGTCTTCTGCTACAGAAGCTGTACCAGATGTGTGACGCAGGATGCAGCAGACCATAGCATTCCAAGCTTTTCCATCTGAAAGGAGATATGTTACCCAAGCCTTTCTGAGCTACGACCTAAAATCTGAGAAACCTTGGAATTGGGGTCTCTCTTTGGAGGTCTTGCATTGCTACGCAGATCTGTGTACTCTTTAATTTTTTTCAAATACTGATGAACCTTTGGTGGGGCCACACATGGAAGACCACTCACATGCAATTTTGTCTTAATTTGTCAGCCATGCAAAAGCTCAGCAGATAACAGTTTTGTCACAGCATGTGGAGTTGCTCTGTATGTACTGTATGTAGAAACTCTGTCACAAAAGCTTTCCACTATTTACCATTAATGTTAGCGGTTCTGTAAACAGTCTTTGAACACTATTATTGAAGCGTTCAATCTCACTATTCGCTTAGGGGTAATAACAGACAGAGCTACTGTAGTGTTAAGGTTGATATCTCTGTATGCAAGGAATGCCTCAAACTCAGCCGAAATGAATTGTGAGCCATGGGGTGTCGGTTATGAGTTCAAGCGAATTTCCCCTCATAACTTCACAACAGTTGCAGAATGCAAAAGTAACATCAGGTGTGAATGCAATCTCTGGCCATTTACTCTAGTAACCAATGAGTGTCATAGGAAAGAGACATCCTTGAGGAGTGTTATTCAAGGGCCCAACTACATCAATAGCCAGCTTTTCCCAAGCAGTTGTTGGAGTTGGTACAGGACAGAGTGGAGCCACATGGGTATTAGCAGTTTTATAATGCTGGAGTTAGGTGGAACATGATTTGATGCCATTTTCCACTTGGCAGTCCATGCCAGGCCATCAATACAAGTCTCTCAGTCACTGCTTTGTGCGCACCATCCCTTGATGGGTGGCATGCGCCAACTGGATGAACTTTGATTGCAACGCGCAATGGCAAGACACCCCACAACTAAAATAGTCTTTTTCATATATGTCACCAAATGAACATTAGGCACAGTAAGGGAAATATCTGAGAAGTGCTGGCGGTACAGATGCTCTAGGAGGATGGAAACAGCTGAGCCAGTATCCACAAGCAGTTCAGTGTCGACTGATTTCCCACCCTCAGTGTGCAAAAAAACAGTACATGTAAGATTTTGTTTCTGTTTCATAGGCAGAGGCATTTCAATGCTTAAGACCGTTAACTCAGGCACAGCAAATTCTTGGACATTGCAAGTGGATGCAGAACTGCATCAAACTCTCGCAAAATGTCCAACTTTACCACACTGTCTGCATTTTTGACTGTTTAGCTGGGCATTTAGGGTAGTTTGCTAAATGTGATGTAGTGCCACAGTGGAAGCATGTTTTTGCATCCAGTTTTTTTTGTGATTCATTTGATGGTATCTGATGAGAAACTGTGGACTTTTGTGGAACAGATCTCTGTCGCCACCGCTGTTTTGCACCTTCACGTGAGCCAGTATGCACCACTTTAACTGAAGTTTCAGTGTGCTCCATAGCTTTAACTTCAGCTACTGCAGACTCAATTTGTCCCGCGATAGTAATCGCTTTTTGCAGAGTGAGGCCCGTTTCCAACAGCAGACATTCCTGTTTACATGGAGTGCATGTCTTCTCAACGATCTGATCTCTAATCATATCTTCCGCGAGCGCGCCAAATTCGCAGTTCACGCAGAGCAGCCACATACTGCACAATAGGTTCACTGAGTCTTTGAGTGCACTGGCAAAATGTATTTCTCTCAGCAACCATGGTCACTTTCTGTACAAAAAATGCTCGTAAAGTATTCAGCACAGTCTCATATCCATCATCATCATCATATCCAAAATCCTCTGTCCCTCCGTACCCAAGCAATGAATAAGCAAAGCACGCTTTCTCTTTCCTGGAATGTCCTCTGCCGACAACGCAGTCACGTAGTTATCAACATACAAATCCATGAATTAAACTGTATGGTCGGCTCACCCGGAGTTTCCAAAAAAGCAGGAGGGAGCGAAAGAGCAAGAAGGGCCATCCTCATCGCCAATAAGTTGTATATTTCACAGTAACGAACTTCAGGACCTCAAGCAGTAGGCTTACAACTCTTTTTATTACAACATCTCGCATTCACTTCTTCGTGTGTCATTTTTGTGACCTCTCTACTGCTGGCATATTAGTGACACCTAGTTTTCATGCAAGTATCTCAATACACCACAGTCAGTAAGAAAACAAGCAGAACAATCCTTTACTTCTCCCTCTACAAGTTTTCTTAAGGAAGAATGGGAGAAAAAACTAGGAGTGGAAATATCTGAGGAAATGTGGCAGACAAGTTTAAAGGATATTAACATTCTATCAATTCTAGACATTGCCTTATTCAGTTTAAAGTCATTCACAGAGACTGCATTATTCAAAAAAGAAACTACATAGAATTTTCCAAAATGTTTCACCTCTTTGTGACAAATATAAATTAGTAGATGCTGATTTGTCCTATAGTTTTATTTTTTTGCTCCAAGATACAGAGTTATTGGAATGGAATTTTTGATGTGCTTTCAGAGATTTTTAAGGTGCCACTGCAGCCAGATCTGGCACTTTTCATTGTGGGATTTTCTGAACATATGCATTCATAATTAGGAGCTCAAACAAACTGCTTGCATACAGTTTAACTTTAGCCAAGAAGTTACTACTGTTGTTCTGGAAGAAAAAGGAGGCTCCTACATTTAAGCTATGGCTTGGAGAGACAAATTAGGTACTTTTTGAAGGGCAAATTTGAGCAGTTTGACAAAAATCTGTCAACCCTTTTCTCTGTTTCCTTGATGGAAACCCTACGGACTAATGCATCGTTTGTTAATGTAATGTTTTAATATTTTTTCATCATACTTTACAATTTAATGTAAACAGGGCTTGTAAGGCATGGTTTGTGATTTGGGTTTTTGTTTGTCTTGTTTTGTTTTTTGCTCTCTTTTCTCATTTTGATTGTATTCTTTGTACATGTAATAGAGATAAAACATGTAAGATTGCAAATCTATCTTGAAATTCTTTGTCTTTCAATAAAACTTATTTGACAAAAAAAGAAA
The DNA here is from genome assembly GCA_027422415.1 of Schizothorax lantsangensis. Lineage (NCBI taxonomy): Eukaryota > Metazoa > Chordata > Actinopteri > Cypriniformes > Cyprinidae > Schizothorax > Schizothorax lantsangensis. The sequence goes on from JAPDDO010000092.1 coordinate 8,363, forward strand.
GCAAGCAGAAAAACTAATTTAGTGTGTTCATGTTCTTCCTGTAGAAGGTAACAGAAGAGTTTTATAATTGATGATGTAAATGATGATTTGCACAGGATATCTAGTCATCTGTACTGAGACACTGATGATACACTGAACATGAAGAATTCAGCTGCATGAAAAGGTTCATAATTCCTGATTCTGATGTGTTTTATCTCCATCAGATTACCATCAGCTCACTCTGGATCTGAACTCAGCATATAAACACCTCCGTCTGTCTGAGAGCAACAGAGTGATTACTCACACTAATAAAGTCCAGTCGTATCCTGATCATCCAGACAGATTTGATGTGCGTCAGCAGGTGTTGTGTAGTGAGACTGTGTGTGGACGCTGTTACTGGGAGCTGCAGTGGAGTGGTGTTTATGGTGTGTGTATATCAGTGTCGTATAAGAGCATCAGCAGGAAGGGAGGAGGTAATGAGAGTTTGTTTGGATATAATGATCAGTCCTGGAGTTTGTTCTGCACTCCCTCCAGATACTCATTCAGACACAATAACATAGAGACTGCCCTCCCTGTAGAGTCCATCAGCAGTAGAATAGGAGTGTTTGTGGATCACAGAGCAGGAACTCTGTCCTTCTACAGCGTCTCTGACACAATGAGCCTCATCCACACAGTCCAGACCACATTCACTCAGACGCTCTATGCTGGGTTTTATGTTTGGCCTGGATCATCAGTGAAACTGTGTTGATGAATCAGAATAGATTGATGAGAGATTCTACCCATAATGCTTTCAGCTGTATAATAAATCAGTAACAGTGCCTGCATTCGAAACCGCATACTCAATGAGTAGGTACTTAATTTCAATAAAGTGCTAAAAGAGTACGTACTCTACAGCCAAATCTCGTTAAGTATGAATGCGATCCAGACATCATCCGCCATGTTGATGTTATCATGTGACCTATGACGTTATAACAAGCGCAACAACTTTGGATAAAAGCGTCTGCTAAATGAATAAATGTAAATGTAAATGCAACTTAAAAGATATGAACGACAGGTTTAATTCAGGTTTAAATCTGTAAATATTTTGATGTTTCTTGATGAATTTAAGTCTCGTTTCATCCCTCAGGCTTATGAATAACAAAAACAACAACAACAAAAAATGAATTTTTTTATTTATTATGATTATATGAATGATTATTCAAAGATATTTAACCTTGTCATTGTGCTTTTTTTCCTGTGTATGTAATCTCACACTATGATGTACGCAAACCCATTAAATTTGTTTTCCTTTTTTTCTTTTTTCTTTTTGTCATTATGATTGTTCATTGTTAAAGATACAACCATCTTTACCTGATCTTGTAGGCAATTATAAGTTGTGCAATAAATAATAAAGAAAAATAAAAAGATAAAAGGGACAGGTGCACTAACACCTCATAGCATCAGTAACTCGAGAACACTACCTAGTACTGTTTTCCTCAGCCTTTGCAGTGTTTGCAATGTCTGCATAAAGATGTAGTGCAGCTGCTCGAAGATCTCACCTTCGAGCAGATTTTATACTGGAAAAATGTAAGTATTACTACTTAAAAAGGCATTGATGTTTGCCTACAAAACCACCACTGGCTCTGCACCCCTTTACCTAAATTCATTACTTCAGACTTGTGCCCTCGAGAAGCTTGCATTCTGCAAGTGAACGGTGCTTTATTGTTCATCCCAAAGAGGCACAAAATCACTTTCACTGACTTTTACATTAAATGTTCCCTCCTGGTGGAATGACCTGCCCAACTCAATCCCAGCAGCAATGTCCAACTCAATCCGAGTCCTTAGCCATCTTCAAGAATTGGATAAAAACACAACTCTTCCATCTTTATTTGATACTCTAACTCTAGCACTCTCTATTCTAACTCTATTCTTAAAAAAAAGTCCATTATAGACTTGTACTCTATTCATTTACTGCTTGTTTTCTTTAAATAAAAACTAACACTAGCTTGTCTATTCTTTTTGCATTCTATCGATCTGTTTTCTTTTTATTTATTACACAATTAACAAAAGCAAAAAAGGCCTCTAACACTAGCTATTCTTTGTTTTCTTTTTATTTATTATATATAAAAAAAACACCTTGCTACGTGTACTGCGTTAAGCTAACTGAGACTTGTTATAGCACTTGTATATCATTGCTCTTTTGTTCATTTTGATTGCTTCCATTGTCCTCATTTGTGAGTCACTTTGGATAAAAGCGTCTGCTAAATGACTAAATGTAAATGTAAAAAAGATGATTAACCCAGAATGCATTACTAGCTCACTCCAATACTACAATAATAATGATAAATGCTGACCAATAATTATTATATATATATATATATATATATATATATATATATATATGTGTGTGTGTGACCACCCTGCTGCGTAGAGTTCGTGTCATAAAAATATTAAATTATTTGTATATATTTTGTTATGTATTTATGTATGTCTATTTCTATTTACATGTGTATATAAGTTTAATTAAAATTACTTTAATGTGTTATAATGAGTTTGCACTGGACAGTCCAGCTGCATTTTCCGAATTCCTGGTGGCAGTTGAGAGAGAGTAGAGTTACCGTGACAACTGCAGCACATCCTCAGACAACAAAAGAGGACCGCTTGGGCAACCACTAACTCTTGTCTCTGTCTCTCTCATTCACTGTCAAGAGAGTACTACATATATATATATATATATATATATACACATTCTGTAACAGGGCGAACAAGACGTGAGACGTGCAGATCCATTTGCAAGCTTTATTTCAAGACGTGGTCAAAAATACAGGCAGGGTCAAAACATTGGCAGACAGGTATAACACAGACAAGACAAAGAGTAATCCTAGGGCAAGCGTGGGTCTTTTGATCAGCAAACAATATCCAGAGGGCTTGAGAAGAGGGGTAGTCTAATAACATGAGCAATAATCCAAATGAGGTACAAACAGAGTCCGAACGGCGAGACAAGGGTTAATCCAAGATACACAGGCAGGAGTCAGGAAACAGACAAGGCAAGACTAAGACAACAAAGTGGGTTCCGTATCGCAGCTAAAACTAGGAGAGTAATAAACGCAGAACAATACTGGAACTAAACAGAAACACAGAAAGGCTCGGTAAGGCAGCTAACACTAGGGGAGTGCTATACGCAGAACAATACTCGGCAACTAGATCAGGATCTGAGTGTGTTTTATGTAGTGTGTGTAATAGCTTTTAGGTGAGCAGGTGGCACTGAGGACCTCCATGACAGAGGTCCTCAGTGCCTCTGTCCTCAGTGCCTCTGCCCTGTCTGCCGACCACCACGGTGGAGCAGAAGACCACCAGAACCAGACAGCCGACCACCACGGTGGAGCAGACAGGGCAGGAGCCCGCCAGGTCGGAGCAGAAGACTGACTGAAACTGAACAGAACGACAGTTCATAGACAGGGTTACTGGCTGACACGGGACAGGCTGACAGTTCAAAACCAGGTTCATTGAGCGATCACACCTGGACTTCAGTTGCATAGTTATCTTGAAGGCAAAGCAGACCTCACGCTTCCAACATTAAGAAGAATTCTCCGCTCTCACTATCAAGAGAAAAAATGCAACAGAACTATACAAACAGCTCACTGCAGAGGCCCAGCGTGCTAAAGAAATGCCACAAAGCTTTCTCATTCGTGTTCTTGATCTGAGACAGAAAATTCTGTTCGCTTCACAGTCTGGCTTAAAATATGACCTGGCTTTAGTTCAAAACATGTTCCTCCATACCGTGTTGACTGGCTTACAGAATGACCGTATTCAGAGTGACCTCCAGCCATTGCTGTCTGACCCCACAATTTCAGATGAAGTGTTGTTGGAGAGATTAATGAAAGATTACTTTTTTTGAGTAACTTACCCAACACTTGTAGCTACTAGCAGTCCAGACAGTCCTAGTCATTGATTTGCCATTTAGAGGTCATTTCCGGTTAATGACGTCACAGTTTACCGGTATTTTGAAACTGATGTGTGAAAGTGACAAATCCATCAACTGTCCCGAGCGCCCTTCATGCTGCTCCGGGCCATCAGGCACTCCTCATTGTCGAGCCCTGAAGATACTGCAGTCTATTTTAAAATGATTCTTTAAAATCGGTTTGACTAAATGATTCAATGACTCACTCATAAAGACATCAATTGATTAAAGGGGTCATCTAATACGATTTCACCTTTTTAACTTTAGTTAGTGTGTAATGTAGCAGTGTGAGCATAAACAACATCTGCAAAGTTACGAAGCTCAAAGTTCAATGCAAAGGGAGAAAAATAGTCTTTTACAGAATTAGCATAGCATTGCCTACAGAGAACGGCTGGTAAGGGACTACAAGAAAATAGTTCCGGGTTAGTGACATCATAAACCCAGATAAACCCAGCCCCCCCGAACATGCAACGAAGGGGGCGAGGCCATGCTGCACTGCTTTAGAGAAGAGGAAGAAAACTAGGGCTGCACGTAACAATCTATTCATATATGAATCGTGATTCTGTCTTCTAACGATTCTAATGGATTCACAAGTTTCAAAACTATATGTTTTAAAGCAGCGGTTCTTAATACTGTTCCTCGCGTCGCCCTGCTCTGCATCTCTCTCTCTCTCTCTCTCTCTCTCTCTCATTCAGATCAGAATTGTTCCATTTATACACTTAATTTCACATAGGTATGAGAAGCGTTATTCATAGACGCGCATGCGGTTGCCGTACTGTATTAAAGCTGTAATCATGATAAAAGGCGCTGAAGGCAGGAAGTGATGAGGCATTCTCTTATAGGCCAGACAGGATGTGGCCAATTAGACCGCAGGGATCCAATCAGGAACTTCCTGGACAGAAGACATACAAACACTTCCCAAAAGAAAACAGACAGAAAACAATAGGGACATAACACCGTATATTAAAAGCTAACATAAGCAGTAGCATAATAACAGCGTATCTAAAAGTATGAGACAACAACAAACAAAAAACATAGGCCTACCATTAAAAGCCATGCTTGCACAGGTTCTGCAGGATCCTCTTCACTAATATCCTCTGAGTCTCAATCGGGCTCAAACTGATAAGCAATATAGACGACGCCATTGTTTACAATACAACCGGAGCACATGCTGCTGAGCTGAGGGGCGGGACATTTAGCCAATCACAACACAATGGGCCAGCTAACCAATCAGAGCCCATTGAGAATTTCTGAGGGTGGGCCTTCACAGAACCAGGAAATCAATCGGCCGTTTTTATGCTAGCTGAAAATAAAAAGCATGAACACGTTGCTGCGCACCCCATAAACACAATCAAGCCTTCAAAAGAATTCATTAGATCACCCCTTTAATTACTGAATAAATAAGTCATTAAAGTCTTTGAGTGAGTCATTGAATCATTCGTTTCATTACTGAATAAATCAGTGAATTTAAACAAACTTCCTAAGATGATGCTTAAATCCTGACAGAAATTGTTCACTAGTTCTATAGCGTAGTGAAGAGGACAGGTCTATAATTACCCAGTTTTGTTGCATGGTGCTAGTTTTGATCTGTTTTGATACTTGTCTTGGTTTTGATGTCTGCTGCTTTGAGCCATTAACGTGTATTTGTCTTTTCCACTTTAGAACTGATGGCACTGAAAGAGGAGAAAGAAGAACTGAAAGAAACAGAAGAGAAAAATCACTATGAGAGACATGATTTCATACGGACTGAAACAAATTCGGTTCAGAAGACTAAATCTAAAAGAAACTTCCCTTGCCATCAATGTGGAAGGATTTTCACACAAAAAGGAAACCTTCATGTACACTTGAGAATTCACACCGGAGAGAGGCCTTTCACATGTCAACAGTGTGGAAAGAGTTTCGTTAAAAAAGGAAACCTTAATGAACACATGTATGTTCACACTGGAGAGAAGTCTTTCATCTGCAAACTGTGTGGAGATAGCTTCTTACGAGCAGGACATCTTATGTTACACTTGAGAATTCACTCTGGAGAGAAGCCTTTCAAACAAGAGTTTCAGTCATAAAACAACCCGTTCCACACATGAGACGTCACACAGGTGAGAGTCCTTACACCTCCAAACTGTGAGGGATCCACTGAAATGTTATTCATTACTAGAAAGTGACATGACTGGGGATGATTTTTTTCATACATTGCCCGCAGACATGATTAGTAAACAATGAAATTCATTGGTGCTTATTTTCATTAACGACTTATTTTTCGTTGATATTAACAGTTGTTTGATACAGCCGCAACATCAGTAATACTCTGTACTAACTTGGACAGTTGTGCTGTCTTCATGTCATAATTCTCAAGCTAACCAAAACAATGTTGTGATCTATGTTGTCAAAAGCGCTGTTAGTGTTAGAAGAAAGATGTACTCATGATTGGATGTCAAAAGGTCATGCATCACTTGAATAAATGATTTGCTTAAATGCAAACTGAAACTGTTCACATGTACCATTGCTTAATAAAGAAGACTAATATTTTAGACATGAATGGAAGATTCAGGACTGGTCTATAAAATAGTTTTGTTGCTTGATGTAGGTTTTGGTGTTTATATCTTGGTTTTGATGTCTGTTGGTTTGAGCTGTTAAATTGCTTTTAACTTGTATTTGTCTTTTTTCACTTTAGACCTAATGGCACTGAAAGAAAATCAAGAACTGAAAGAAATTAAAGAGAAAAATCTATATGGGAGATGATTTCATGGCTGCAGAAAAATCCAAACCGATGATACAAACAAGACCAAATCCAACAGTTAGCCCACTTCACCTGCCATCAATGTGGAGAGTTTCAACATCATTTTTGCAAACACATTCTGGAAGGAAACTGCAGTACTCTTGGAGTGGAAAGAGGATTAAAAATAGGAGTAATTAAAAAAATAGCCCATGCATTCACTCGGAAAGAAGGCAATTTAATCGTTTAATTTCTTTTGCCATCACACTTAAAGCCAATCCACACCGCACCGACAGATGCAGACCAATGTCGACAGCCAACAGAGTACAGTACGTCCCTTCTCAGACATTTCAAGACAGACAACCAGTGATTCAACATGTTCAGTCAGCAAAATCTATCTATGTGAAATTAAAGTTACGTTCATATTAAAGCTGAATGTGGCCCAAATCTGATTGTCCACCTTCATAATCCTTTGCATTCTTTGCCTCTTTATAATTGCCTTTTTTTGGCTTTTTATTTTTATTTTCTTGTACATAAGAACTTCTGTGATTGCACCTGAACATCTGCTTTGCTATAATTCAGTTGTTCTCAAACTTTTTTTTTACCCAAGACACACTTGTGACTGCTAAATTAATTTTAAACTTTGCTGCATTTGTCTAAGAAAGGCAGAAGTCAAAAAAGTTTAATTATCCTTTTTTGGATAATTCATCAGCTTTTCTTTCTTTCTTCTAATTCAGTTTCTTTTCTTTTCCCGTTGAGAGTTTCATGTCCTAAGTTAAGTTTTGTCACGTCAGACGTTCAAAACTTCAACCAGTGTACATGACTCCACGCATGAAAACGCATTTCAAAAAAGTTATAAATTGATTTGCATTTTAATGAGAGAAATAAGTATTTGATCCCTTATCAATCAGCAAGATTTCTGGCTCCCAGGTGTCTTTTATACAGGTAAGGAGCTGAGATTAAGAGCACTGTCTTAAAGGGAGTCTCAGCTTGTTACCTGTATAAAAGACACCTGTCCACAGAAGCAATCAATCAATCAAACTCTCCACCATGACCAAGACCAAAGAGCTGTCCAAGGATGTCAGGGACAAGATTGTAGACCTACACAAGGCTGGAATAGGCTACAAGACCATCGCCAAGCATCTTGGTAAGAAGGTGACAACAGTTGGTGTGATTATTCACAAATGGAAGAAACAAAATAACTGTCAATATCCCTCGGACTGGGGCTCCATGCAAGATCTCACCTCGTGGAGTTTCAATGATCATGAGAACGGTGAGGAATCAGCCCAGAACTACACGGGAGGATCTTGTCAATGATCTCAAGGCAGCTGGGACCATAGTCACCAAGAAAACAATTGGTAACACACTACAGTGTGAAGGACTGAGATCCTGCAGCGCCCGCAAGGTTCCCCTGCTCAAGAAAGCACATGTACAGGCCCGTCTGAAGTCTGCCAATGATTCAGAGGAGAACTGGGTGAAAGTGTTGTGGTCAGATGAGACCAAAATCCAGCTCTTTGGCATCAACTCAACTCACTGTGTTTGGAGGAGGAGGAATGCTGCCTATGACCCCAAGAACACCATCCCCACCATCAAACATGGAGGTGGAAACATTATGCTTTGGGGGTGTTTTTCTGCTAAGGGGACAGGACAACTGCACCGCATCAAAGGGACGATGGACGGAGCCATGTACCGTCAGGGCCAGGGCATTGAAGCCTGCCAGGGCATTGAAAATGGGTCGTGGATGGTTATTCTGTGGCGCCAAAACTCTGGAATTCTCTCCCCACTGAAATCAGACAGTCTGAATCTTTTAGTGTTTTTAAATCTTCTCTTAAAACTTATTTTTTCCGGTTTGCATATATGTGATTTTTAAAAATATTTTTTTCTTTAATTCAATGTATTTTTTCTTATCTCAATGTATTTTTTCTGTATGTCTTGGTAAAGCGCTTTGAGATGCAACTTTTAAAGGCGCTATATAAAATAAAGTTTTTTATTATTATTATTATTCCAGCATGACAGTGACCCAAAACACACGGCCAAGGCAACAAAGGACTGGCTCAAGAAGAAGCACATTAAGGTCCTGGAGTGGCCTAGCCAGTCTCCAGATCTTAAAAACCACAGCAGTCAGGTTAAACTTAGTACATTAGCCACACAGTGTGCTTATGCAATTCAGGAGGATCCAGGTAAAGAAGAAACAGGCCTTTAAGGCTTCTGGTAAGCTGCTGCCCCTAAAAAGAGGGGGAGTTTTCAGGAGTGATGATATTACTGCGCCGAGGTCCTAAGGAATGAATGGTGCTAAGCTAAACGCTAGCATAGTGGTGCCGTGCGCTAGAGCGATTGAGTGTACGCACTGAGACGGGACAGGTACGTATCAACTCGTCTAAATTGAGGGAAGAACATATTGGAATATGGAAAAACGGTGGCGTTTTCCTTTAAGTGAACTGGTGGATTTGGAGAAGTTTTCACACTAAATCTTACTAAATCAAATTAAAGTTGTACAATGAACTGAAATTTATCCATAATCTGCACTGATGTTCTCTAATGTTTGAAAGTTAGTACTGAGGTAGTTTTGACAGATTTGAAGTATTTTATATTATAAAAATGTCATTTGTTGTAGTGCCAGTGTTGGCACTGGTAAATTTGTATTCAGCAATGTTTGCGCTTTACACAAATGTATATCAGATTTTATTTTATATCAGTTTGCAGAGTCCTAGTTTCATTTTACTGCAGTTTTTCTGGAGGTATGCAGGAATTTAAATTTTCCTATGACATTGCAGAAGTTTATTTTTCATTTTATATTAATTTATATATACAATTTTACAGTTCCATTTTTGCAGAGGTTTATTTTTTATTTTGTATCAAATCGTTTTATGTCCATTTATATGCACAGTTGTACAGTTTCATTTCTTTTGCATCTTTAAATAAATATTTCTATGTTCTGTCTCCCTCTGTGTTGTGTTTTTCCTTTTTATGTTTAGAAGATAACTGAGCCTGTAAATCTCATTTGTAAAAGCTTTATAAGGCATAAATAGTCCTCACTTTTAGATGAGCTCACAAAAATAGTTAACTGACAACTTGTAAATGTTTTATAACTACCTGAATTAATCATGAATTACAGTAGGAATATGTGTTAATAAAGCATTTATTAACACACTGAGTAACTGTTACTATATGTCTGAATAATAAGATGTATACATGTTGTTACGAATGGATTCGTGTGGCTAGGGAAACGGTATATCATCTGCTCGTGTGCGTGCGTAGGTTTTTCCCCAGTGTTTTCTCTTTCTCGCGCTCTTTCACTTTCTCTCTCTTTCATCATTAATTGATTACAGGTGGAGCTGATTGGGAGGACTGAGCTGGTTGGTGAAGGGAAGGATTGCTACAGTACTTAAGCCATCCGGTGGAAGGAATCGTTGGCTCCCTGCTCTCCTGGTGTCTTCATTGTGAACATTGTTGTTTCACTAGGTGATATGTATCCGGTGAAAGGATCGTTAGACAGTTGTTGTTAACCACTAAATTATGTAATAGTTTAGTTGTGATTATATGTTTGTTATGTTTGGCTGCTTACGTCCTGGAACTTGTTCCAGTGGAGCTTGGTAGGGAGGTGGGTGCCAGTTTGTTCTGTTTGTTTTCTCCTGTTTATGTTAGCAGGGAGGTAAGAATTTGTATTTTATTTGATATTTTATTTGTAGGTTAGTTTGTGTATAGTAGTTTTGCTTATTGTAATTTACTTTGGCGATTTGTCCCTCCCGAAGTTTATGATGCTTCTTTTGTTTATCTTTATGTAATAAATTTACATTTATTTGCATTTAAATAAGTGTCTTGTGGTTGAGAAATTGAGAGTGAGAGCGGGGACCCCAGGGATCTTTCTTAGGTGGATTTAAATATAAAAATGCATAAAAACACTATGAAATGTATAATTAGTATTAAAAAGATTAAATAAAATAAAAAATAATATTAATAAAATACAAAAATAATTATATTTGTTCTCTATTTTATTTAATATTTATTTACTCAGGAAAATGTGACAACATTAAGTGTAACACACACACACACACACACACACACACACACATATATATATATATATAAATAAAACTGCCTCCTCATTATAAAATACCATCGCACGCCACTGCTACTAGGGTTGCAAGGGAAGGAAAAATAAGCGACATCCATTCACGACCCCATAAAAAACCCCACCAAGGACACAAATAATCAGTGAGGAACTCATAGCTCAACAATAAACCATGAGAAAACATGCTCATGTATGTAAACTTGCAACAGAACACATTAATATTGTTATTTTAAACTTGATCATTTATAATTATTAATTATTATTAAGTCTTTTTTTTGACAGTTCTGCAGCAGTTACCTGGATGGGATTAATTTTTATTATTACTTTTTAGGATTTGTCCCATTTTTTTTATCTAAAATTTGCTTTTTGTTTTTTAAAAATACCAAATTGTATATGACATGATTTTATATATATATATATATATATATATATATATATATATATATACAGGGCCGGCCCAAGCCTTTATGAGGCCCTAAGCAGAATTTTATTTGGGGGCCCCTCGGTGCCACCAATATGACTGGTTATTGTCAAAGGTGATTATTCACACACTATAAATCTAACATACCCATTATCAGTTTTGTTTGTTGTAGCTGTGTTGCTTACATCATATCATTGTCTGCCTGCATGTTTTTACCCTTCTGTGATTTTTAATTGTAACAGTTGCAAACTTACAACAGTGGCCAGGTGTTAATTTTCACTTTAACATTCAAAGTCTTAGGCCTGGTTTCACAGACAGGGCTTAGACTAAGCCAGGATTAACCCATAGTTCAATTAGGACATTTAAGTGATTTTTATAAACATGCTCAGAAAAAAAACATTACTGGTGTTCATCTTAAGACAAAACAAAGACACTGACATGTTTTAAGATCAGTCAGTGCAAGTTTCTTTCAGTTGAAATAGCTCAGATTTACATTTTAGTCTAGGACTAGGCTTAAGCCTTGTCTGTGAAACAAGAAACCGGGGTTAAAGTATTAAGTGGCATACTTAATGTGCTGAAAAGTAGCTAAATAAACCAGCAGACAATGCATTTACAGAACAGAATGTTATTTTAACAACATAAATATGAATCGAAGTTGTACTTTTATTACAACTCATACTTTTTTATAATAAATATTAAACACAACAGAGAGCATCTGTAGGCTACATATAAAACAACAACTCTTAATTTATATCTAGCTAATTGAGGCATAATGATATTGGAATATAATAGCAAAGACGCAAAATGTAGGCTGAGTTAAATAATGTTAAGCTGTTATCAGTTTATGAAACAGAAGCTTATTTTTATTACAAAAATATATACCCAGAAAAGTTATTTTTACTGATCTGACCAGGGGTGCATTTCCCAAAAGCAACTATATGGTCGCAAGTTCTGTCATTACAAATAGAGTTAAATGGAAATAATGACCATAGTTAGCTAACAATGGTTTTGAGAAACGCACCTCTGATTTGTGCTACAAAACCTTCATGTTGAATTTGTCCCCCCTCCACCTCCAAACCACGATTGATTTTAATCCTTTGACACGCCGCGCTTTGGCTGGAACTGAGCCCGAGAAAGACGAGCTCAGAAAAAAATAAAAAGAAAGACGTGCTCTGTGCTTTTCATATTTCATAACTGTTCAGTGTTTTCAACCAAATACAATTTATTTTTGGTTTCAGACATTTAAATACACTTAAATACAAAAAAAAGACATTTCGTTTGTTAAATAGGCTACACGCTGATTTCTGTGGAAAGCGGCAATAATAATCCTTTCAATTAATGGACGACATGTTTTATTCCTATCAAATACACATTGTGTAGGTTACTTTAAAGTTTACTCTGTTTTTCTCCCAGCTAACTGACCACTTACTTTCATGTATTTGGGGAGAAATAGGTGAATTTACGTGATGTTAATCCGACAGACCCACACAGCAGCGTCCGGCGCATATTATCAACATGCTCATTATTGTGCCTGCATGACACGTCACTATGGAAATAATAAAATGATATGTATAGAATATTTAATTATTTAATATTACACTTTTGTATAATTACCACTGTCCATTGAAATATATCACGAATATAAAATCAAATAAACGGTCATTTCATGTAGACTACTCTTGGGGGCCCTCTGGTGGCCACGGGGGCCCTATGCCTTGGGCCGGCTCTGATATAGGGCCTTAAAAATGAAGATGAATTATTCCTTTTTTGAAGTGCCTAAAAAACACCTTGTGTAATTTTTTTTATGAGATTATATGGGAGTTTTGCGAAATTTACAAGATTCCATTGGGTGTATTTTCAATTCACAATTTCAGTTTGCGCAATTTGAAGGGTAATGGAAATGTAGACAGTGGTCAGTGTGACTAGTAAGTGCTCTAACTGCAGAATATTGAACTAGCTAGAGCTTATTTGTTGATCCTGCAACACTTATAAGGTGAAAGAAGGCTATGATTATCGACAAAACAATTTTTAAATGCAACAACCAGGTATGTAATTGTGGAAAACAATGTAATGGTACAATCCTCCATCATCCAACATCAAGAAGTTCTGAGATTACAGGTTACACCTCTTTCGGTAGTTAAGTTGGTATAGGATCTAGCATACATGTGTTTGGATTTGATGCTTTTCATGTCTAAATGTTTTGATGTCTGTTGCTTCATGCCTTTAAACTGGTGTTAATTTGTATTTGTCTTTTTTCACCTCAGACCTGATGGCACTGAAAGTGGAGAGTCAAGAACTGAATGAAATGAAAGAGAAAGATCAAAATGAGAAACATCATGATTTCAAAACTGAAGAAGAATCGATTAGTTGCTCACAGACTGAAAAGACTTCCTCTCCAAAAAAAGCTAAAAAAATACAAAACCTTAATTCTCAAATGAGAATTCATACTGGAGAGAGCTCTTTCACCTGCCAACAGTGTGGACAAGTTTTTAATCAACAAAGACGCCTTAAAGTCCACATGAAAATTCACATCGAAAAGAATCCGTTAATATGCCCTCAATGTGGAAAATGTTTTACACAAAAAAAAAAACTTAAGTCCACATGCGTATTCACACTGGAGAGAGACCTTACACCTGCTCTCAGTGTGGGAAGAGTTTCACACTGAAAAGTCACCTTAAAGTCCACATGAGAATTCACACTGGAGAGAAACCTTACACCTGCAAACAGTGTGGTAAGAGTTTTTCACAAAATGGAAATTTTAAGACTCACTCGAGAATTAACTTTGAAATGAAGCCAGTATGCTCTCAGTGTGGAAAGTATTTTTTACAGAAAAAAACCCTTAATGCCCACATGAGAACTCACACTGGAGAGAGACCTTACACCTGCCCTCAGTGTGGAAAGAGTTTCACGAATAAAGCAAACCTAAAGACTCACATGAGAATTCACACCGGAGAGAAACCTTTCACCTGCGAACAGTGTGGAAAGAGCTTCAGGGTTAAAGAATACCTTCAGATTCACAAGGTAGTTCACACTGGAGAGAAACCTTTCACCTGCGAACAGTGTGGAAAGAGCTTCAGGGTTAAAGAATACCTTCAGATTCACAAGGTAGTTCACACTGGAGAGAAGCCTTACAAGTGTCCTCAGTGTGAGAAGAGTTTCACATGTCAATGCAGCATGAAACGTCATTTGAAAACTCATTCTGAGAAGAAACTGCTGTTTTCTTCAGTCTGACAAGAGGTTTAGAAAAAGGAGCAATTTCTACAATCATCTGCACATTCATTTTGGAAGACAAATCAATTGTAGTCAGTGTAATATTTTTTTTTGCCATCACAGTTACAGATACATTTGAAAAGTCATGCAAATGTAAGACTCCGTTTGTGTTCTTTCTTGAAGAGTATGACAAGAAAAAAAATGCTGTGTGAAATCAAGGCTACGTTCACACGCAGCTGAATGTGGACTACATCTGATTGTCACCTTCATGCATCCTTCATCTCTTTATGCTTCACCATAAGGCTTGTATTTTCTTTTGTGCATATGCATTCTTGTGATCATTCCTGACTGTCTGCTTTGCTGTAGCTTCAAATATTGAATGGTTTTTGAGATTCCCTCAAATGTTGAGTATGTAGAGCCGGGGTACTCAACAGCTGCCCGGGGGCCACATCCGGCCCATCTGCATTAATTTGTGGCCCGCGTCATGCTGAAGATTAATGTATTTTTATTATAATTTGCGCTCAAAGGTAGCACAAATATTAGGAAGTGTGAATTTATGCTTGCGTCATTTAAATGCAGTTGATAATCCTGACAATTTGCATTGTGTAAATGGCAGAAAGTCCCTCTTAGTAGCAACAAACAAACTTTTATTCAAATTGTGAATGGGTTAAAGCAAGCAAAAAGTGCTCCCATTACAATGAATGGAGCTGTAATCATGTCAATGCGTTCACATAGTTCTATACTGTAATAAAGTCGATTAGCATTAGATTATATGCCGTATTATAAATAAATACCAGAGATGGCACAGTTACACACAGATAAACCATATATTGTTGCATTGTGTCTTCATGTTTGATCAGTTCAAGCATTTTATCTTTATTCAGTAACAGCGTCATGAGTCTATTATTACTGTATACATATGTGGAGTTTCTGAGCGAGGACTCCTCTGGCGTCCAGTATGAATTAAACAGACATGTGTTTAGCGCTCAATAATGCACACTATTTTGGGCATAAATAGGAAAAATAACACTTCTCTCTAAAGAAATTTGTGAACTATATTTGCTGAAGAATGTTTTGAGTTTGAACATTGTGTTTGTTTAATACTTTGAGTATGAATGCATTTTTTTGCATTAACGTAGCAAAATAAACTGTTAATCCACTTTATTGTTCCAGATTTTTAATTATAATTTTTTTTTTGTTTGGTATTATTTTAAATAGACAAGGACATGCAAGACTTAGATAAGTAATAAACTGCTTTTCTAAATCAGTAAAACTGCAAATACTGTCTTAAAGTTTTATGTTTTATATTTACATTTTAAGTGGTTAAATGTGCCCCTCTTGGCCTCTGAACTTGAATACCCCTGATGTAGAGTATGTCACTCAATTTCATTGTTGTTGATTCCTCTGAATCAAAATATTAGTCAAACTTTTACCTTGCTGTAAAAGCAACAGTTTAACTGGAAGTTTATATAAACTGAACAAAATGATTTGTTCCAATTGATTCTTGGAGTATTTTAGATTATTATTTAGTCGATTTCAATTGAATGTTGTAATATCTGAATAAGATTACTGACTGTGGAACCCTGGAAATACCAGGCAACTTTAAATTTATGATCAGGAAAAGCATGGAAACATTATTTTAGTTTTGCGCAGGTCTTTTTGTTTTTATCATCACAGTACATTCTTTGTTGTTGTCCAGTAGCCTGTATGTACATATACGTACGTACTGTTACCTTTCTAATTAATTTGCTGCAGTAAACAATCCTAAGCAGAAAGTATTTTAAAGAATTGATTCATTCTCTACACTGCTTGTAGCTTGCAGGCTGCTGGAGCCGATCCCATATCTCGGGCCAAAGACAGGATGCAGTCCATCACAGGGCTAAATGTTTTTAAAGAGATAATTCACCCAAAATTCAAATTTGTCATTATTTACAGCGTTAACTAGTTTGTAATTTAATGGCAAGGTAAGAAAACACAACCCACATGAAAAAATACTATAGTAATTTATAGTAAATACTATAGTGTTTTTGCACCATACTATATACTGTATATATTATAGTATTTACAACACTTTGTTAATGAATGCTACAGCATACTGTAGTATTAACTATAGTGAACTGATAAATTGTAATAAATACTGTAGTATACTTTAGTTTGAAGGAATGGATTGCAGATCTACAATGGCCCTCATAATAATGTTAATTATATTTATTGAATAATTATTTATCAAAGTTACATTTATGCATGTTAGAAAATAAGTTGAATATGGCTTTAGTCTGACTTTTTACTCTCTAAGAAGCTGCTCTCATTGTGTGTGTGTAGTTAACCATATTTGATAAGATTCAGGGCAGAGCCAGGCAACCTTGAAGTACAGATAAGTGTTCTCTGCGTATGTGTGTGAATGTCTGTCTTTGCAGCTAGATGCAGAGAGAGAGCTCTAGGAGTAAATCGTCATTTGCCGTCACCCTGATGTCCAGGGTATCAGATATACGTCTCTGGAGAGACCTATTGCGTCTGACACTCTGATAATCACTAGAAGATATGCTTCGAGTTTTACGTCCATGTGTGGAGATTTTCTACGTTTATCTACCAACCAGAATCTTGCTTACCTATGTATTGACGTAATTAGTGACCTCTGTTAGAGTATAACTATTGGTGTCTAGAACATGTACGCAGAGCGGCCTACGAACTCCATTGTGAGTGTTGAAGCTGACTTCTGCTGATGAAACTGCAAACTATGTCTTCAGTAAATTTCTTTATTTAATCGCAATCTGACTCCTGGTCTTTGTTCATCATACCTGGTCCATGGGTTTTAACATCATAAATGGTGGAGAATGCCAATCATTCTTTGAGATCAATCAACAAACCAAGAATTTATTTAATATTATTATTTCTGTAAGACAGGGAGTGATGGAGAAGGAGAGCTAGACGGGGGGAGTTTTGTGTAAAAGTTTGAGTTTCTAGTCGTAAATCGTGAGTGTAAAGGTGTACTCCTCCAACTTGGATTTGAGATATTGAGAGGTGTGCCCGACTCCCACCATTACAGACAGGGGCGCGCCCCGAGTTTTAGTGAACAGGTCAGACTCCCACCATTACAGACAGGGGCGCGCCCCGAGTCAGTGGTTAGGGAACAGAATACCCAAAAATTACTGTTATAAAGAAATAGTAATAACCTATATGAGCATATATAAATAATATATATAAATATAGGTTAAGGGAAAGGATTGATTGATCTGGGATGCATCAGGAACAACCCCGAAAGAGCTAAAATTTTGTTTTTATGAGCCTATTTGGATTGGACCAGTATGTGGAAATTCTGGAATATACTTTGCAGTTTCATCATGCAGAAGTCAAGTGCTATTGGTAAGATCGCCGCTTCTCTTGCTGATACCATCTCTTTTTGGTTTTCAACTGTGCTAGAAATATGACTGACAAATTTGGTAACTTGCTTAGTCCTGATAGAAATAATGAAACCGAAGAGAGCAAATGCTGTAAACAGCTCGGCTCTGAAGCTCTCACCTTAAAGATATTCTCTGAATTCATTGAAAGAATGGTCAGTCTGGGCTTTGATTCTGATGGAAAGTTAAAACAAAAACTTGATTGGCTGCAAACAAGAAAGAACCAGAAAGATAAAAAAATAATAATAATAATAAAAAAAAAAATTCTAAATGTGCCTATTTTCAGATGTGTAAAGTGGCTATATGTTAAAAAATAATCCCAGAAGTAACAGAGTGAGGATTTAATCTGATTCTTTGTGCATAGAAGGTTTAAATGACAAAGAAGCATAATAATGATGATGATGATAATGAAATAACATATTAACAGGGTTGCTGCAGGATTTTTAAGCTCAAATTTAAGTCTTTTTAAGACCTTTTTTAAGACCTGCATAAATAAAATTAATACCATATGAGCGGGGTAGGGCAATGTCTATGGTAAACTATTAAACTGTAAAATGACTGTAAAAAGCATGATTTACAGTTCAGATACAAGTTTTCAGGAAAACAAAAAGTTTTATAAAATGATACACTTCACCTTTAACCCATTTTTTAAGAAAATGGATGAGTCAAAAGTATAAATTATTTTATTAATACTTATTAAATGAAATAAACACATTTTACTGTTTAGATTTTTATAATGAATTATCTTCTTATCGATTCACCAGTTCACATTTACAGCTCTGTGTTTGCAGGGTAAAAACATGGGTCGATTTTTGCATTGGTCTGAACAAAAACAACCCAATGTTCCTGCCGTACCGGAGGCTGCAGTTCTAGGACTGCATTACTAGGACCCTATTTGTTGGGACAGCGCTATCTACTCCAACAGAGTCTGCACTGTCCCGCTGCGTGAATACAGTTTGCAAATTCCGACACTATATTATTTGAATGTGATTTTCATGGCATTTTGTGGTGCTCCTAGAGGGGGTTTTGAGCAGGTCCTCCCTGGAACACGGGCCTCCACCACCCGGAACAAAACATGAACACTCCATAGCAAACTTGAGCTGATGCAAACCTTCACCTACCACCCTCTGTCTTCTTTTGACACAAGGCAACTGACAAAGCTGTGAGCGCTCAAAAGGGGCTATGAACGCTGCACTAGTGGACAGGTGCCTCGTGTGCTAAATTCTGAAGCTTGCGGACACATGGCGGAATGGCAGCGAAAAGCTTCCTTCATCCCTGGGTGGGCTCGAACCACCAACCTTTCGTTTAACAGCCGAACGCACTAACCGATTGCGCCACAGAGACCGGTGACATACACGCCTCTGGGGTGCGGTGGCAAAAAAATCAACGCCGTACGTGACTCCACTTTATAATCACTAACAATCAGTAAGATATTCATTATTCTCTACCTCATACTGACAGTGTCATTTGCACACAGCACTTTCTGTGTTTTGGTATTTTTATTTTTTTATTTATTTTTTTGGTATTGCTGCTACATGACAACCATGTACAACCTGTTTGCACATTCCTCTCTTGTACATTCCTGCTTATCTAAATATTTAAGTCTACAGTATACTGTCATGCACATTCTTTTATATTTTATATTGTGTTTCTTTATATGTTATTTTTTACTTATTTCATTTAATGTATATTTCCTCTGTGTTGTATTCTATAATATTCGCACTGTCCATGGAGCGGACCTGACTCACATTTCACTGCTGGTTATATACTCTCTATATAATCGTGTATATGACAAATAAAAATCTTGAATCTTGAATATGTATGTGTATATATATATATATATATATATATATAAAGAAAAAATACCAGAATAAAAAAAAATCTATTAAAAAGCGTTTCAAAGTATATTTTAAGATCAATGTTACAATGATGGTGTCTTTTGAATTAATTTTGACATATGAATATAAAATTTTGCTAAGATAATTAACAGATTAATAATGTAAATCTGTTTATCAGAAAAAGATGGATTTTGAAAACAGAGCTTTGTTTATTTATTTATTTTTTTGTCATGTCTATCTTAAAGTCAACCCAAAATGAAATAGAGAAATGGCAATAGAAAAATAAATGTTCAATATCTTCAACAGATATATTTAAAGAGGTACATTTACAGCTGCATTTACAGGATAACATATGTCAATAATATTGTAAAGTACTTCTTTTACTTTATTAGAAATTACATATTTATATGGTAACTCGCTAAGTATTTCACATTATTTCCCGCCTCCATTCACACTCCAGTCCAGCGGGTGGCGCTAAAACTATACGTTTGTTTGCCAAACACCATTAAACCTCAGAGGAAGAAGTTCAGTTTCACCATGATCTCTGTTGTTTTGTCATGATGCTGGCTTAATACAGACTGTTAGACGTGCTTTTTGTAGAAAAATACAGTTTTTTAATCAGATCAGCAAATATCTGTAATTTTCTCATCCTCATTGTCGCTTTCATGCAAGCAGGAATATCTGGAGGAGTATCATCTGAACCCTGATCTGCTGCTGTGAAGATGGTGTTTGTTAAAGAGGAGAACACGAGTGAACCAGAAACCTGGAGAATAAAACACGGGGAACCCGAAACCTGGAGAATAAAACAGGAGGAACCAGAAATCAGGAGAATAAAACACGAGGAACCAGAAACCTGGAGAATAAAACATGAGGAACCAGAAACCTGGAGAATAAAACAAGAGGAACCAGAAACCTGGAGAATAAAACAGAGGATCCAGAAACCTGGAGAATAAAACAGGAGGAACCAGAAACCTGGAACAAGGAGGTTGGTGTTTATTCTTCATTCAGCTCTACCCTTGCAAAGTTAACCAAGATTTTAGTACAAATTAAACCAAAAAAATCATGGTTACTATTGTTAAACCATGGTAACCACAAATGAATCATGGTTTTGCAACACTAACCATAGTTTAACCATGGTTTTGTAGTAAAACTGTGGTTATACAAATGTTAATAAATACACCAAAATAAAACATGGTTACCATACTTTTACTACAATAAAACCAGGGTTAATTTTCGTAAGGGTAATGACTGTTTTGGGTACATTAGGCTTACAAAGGGGAAGCTTTTAGGTGTGGCCTAATGGTTAGAGAGTTGGACTCGTAACCCAAAAGTTGCGGGTTTGAGTCTCAGGTCCGGCAGGAATTGTAGGTGGGGGGAGTGAATGTACAGCGCTCTCTTCCACCCTCAATACCACGACTGAGGTGAGACCCTTGAGCAAGGCACCGAACCCCGAACTGCTCCCCGGGTGCCGGGTGTGTGTTCACTACTGTGTGTGTGCACTTTGGATGTGTTAATTGCAGAGCACAAATTCAGAGTATGGGCCACCATACTTGGCCGTATGTCATTTCACTTTCACAGCTGTAACAAGATTGACAGTTGTAAAGTTTCAAGCAGATTTAGTTTGTTGTAATAGAAGCAGTCTTTAGAGCGATTTAATAATATAGATGGAGCAGCAAATAATAATGTTAGATAATTTTGTAGTTGATCAAACATATTTAATAGTTCTCCTTGTAGAAATATGGGATTTGTGTCTATAATGTTTTTAAAATGATATTTTGAAGATCAATGTACCTCATTCATGAAAAGTTTCAGGCATGTATAATTTAAAAAATTGCATCAAAAGGAACAAAATGTTGTATAGAAATTGACTTTACATTGTTACACTTATGTCCTTTCACATTTCTCTTTTCTTTGTTTGCTTGTTGTTCAAGCTACTGACAAATTAACTGTTTTTGCTTTTATTTTAGAGTTTATTGAAGAAAGCGAGGAGAATGAAGAATTGAGTGAAGTTGAGGAACAAAATGTCAAAACTGCAGAAAAACCTTTGAGTTGTTCTCAAACCAAACAGAAAAATGTAAAGAAAAAGAGAACCGATAAATCTATCATCTGCACTCAGTGTGGAATGGGTTTCGCATACAAATATAGTCTTGATGCTCACATGAGAGTTCACACCGGAGAGAGACCGTTCACATGTAATCAATGTGGGAAGAGTTTCACACAGAAAGGAAGCCTACCGGGACACATGAGAGTTCACACCGGAGAGAAACCTTTCACTTGTGATCAATGTGGGAAGAGTTTCACACAATCATCAAGCCTTAAGGATCACATGAACATCCACACTAGAGAGAAGCTGTACGCATGTGATCAATGCGGCAAAATATTTTTGAGAGCTTCAGTCCTGAAGAAACACCTGAGAGTACATACGAAGGAGAAGCCACATTCATGTTCTGTGTGTGGAAAGAGTTTTTCACGTCTAGAACATTTGAAAAATCATCAGAAAATACATACTGGTGTGAGAGAGTACATGTGCTTTGAGTGTAAGAAGACTTTTAAATCTGAACAGTGTTTAAAACGGCATGAGAGGATTCACACTAGAGAAAAACCTTACAAGTGTTCACACTGTGACAAGAGATTCAGTCGTTCAACACATTTGACGTATCGTTTGTAGTTTGCTTACTCTTTCATGAAGGAAAGTAGCTTTCTACAAACTGTTCTTGTTCAGGAAGCTGAAGAAGAGACTGTAACACTTTTGAGAGACACAAGATTTATTTTTAATTTGTTCTTCATTGTTGTTTTTTAAATCACTAGTTCTTCTTCGATTGATGTATTTAGGAAACAAATACAGGATATATTGTCATGTAGCTTTGTCACTGATTGATCTGTGCTTCTCTTGTAAGTAGGGATGGTACCTGAACCTGGTATTAAACAAGCCCTGGGGCTGAATTATGATAAAACCGTAGTATCTGACGCTATCAGTTCTGCTTTTCAGTACCAGAGAAACTAAGAAAATACACTTAAAATGTATTAATGGTACATAAACGTTTTCAAGCTAATTGCATTCTGTAAACCGATTCTGTATGCGATAATATCAAGACATTCATTTATGTGTTTTTCACTATTTGCAATCCAGAAGTGAGATCTCTCTTGCGTTTTCAGTCTGAGAGATTAATCTAATTTCCTTTTAAAATTCGAGTTTGGCTTCCAAGAATTATGAAAACAATGGGCCTCATTCATGAAACACGAGCAGAACGAACTTTTGTGTAAATCGTTCGTAAAGCCGTTCTGGCGTAAACTTTTGAATTCATGAAAATTTTTGTGTTTTCAAAACGCTAGTTGTACGAAAGAAATGTACACCTGCTCTCTACCACGTGTAAATGACACTGAATTTTGATCCACTGCCATTATAATATTTTACAAGTTCGTTTGCTCTGTTTTTTGTTGTTGTTGTTTTTTGTAGCTGAGAGTTGCTAAACTCTTTAGCTTTGGGTAGAACGCAGCGCTTGTCACTGTCACTTTTTACCAAGCCGTCCAATGAATGGAGGAGGGGCGGGACAAATATTACACCAACCAATCATCCTACTTCTACAACAACTGAACAACAATAGAGAAATTAATATTGCTGGTTACTGCATTTTTATCATAGCAACCAAAGCGTCTCAGCTGGAAAAACACTGTGCCACCAAACAATTCTCAAGCGCCACCAGCTGGCCGTTTTCAGAAGAGCACCTGAGATTTTTCAGCTGGCTAAAAACGCTTTGGTGGACACACGTTATTGCAGTGTTACTCATTGCGCGGCTCGCGAGCTTCATGCGGCTCGCCAAGCTTTAATTTGTGGCTCGCATGGCAGTAAATAATACGATGATATGATCAATACAGAGATTTCATAAAAACATTAAAAACAAGCAGGGCTATAACATAACCGATTAAAAAACTCACACCGTGTCTACACCGGACGCGAGTGTCGCGGTGCGATGTGGAAAACGCGGACGGAATCATGGAATCTGGTTATAAAAACAGAATTTACTATATAACACGTCATTGAATTTGTCAAAGTTTGGATGAATAAATCAAAAGTAGGTCATTACACTTAAATCAAATCGCGATATGGACTAGTATCTGTAAATATTAAGCTGCAAAAATACCATTTAAATATTAATCCTGCGTGTCTCGTTATGAATGAATGCACAGACGCGCAGTTTCGTTTACTACACACACTGAAGTGCGCAGTGTTTTCAGCGTCTGCCGTCTCGCCAAATGAGGACATAAATACTGTATATTCAACAGTCAGTGTCTGCTCTATTACAAATAATTTATTTTTAAAAAATACCCAAAACAGCGGAATTACAAGATGGAAATATACAAACCCGATTCCAAAAAAGTTGGGACACTGTACAAATTGTGAATAAAAAAGGAATGCAATAATTTACAAATCTCATAAACTTATATTTTATTCACAATAGAATATAGATAACATATCAAATGTTGAAAGTGAGACATTTTGAAATGTCATGCCAAATATTGGCTCATTTTGGATTTCATGAGAGCTACACATTCCAAAAAAGTTGGGACAGGTAGCAATAAGAGGCCGGAAAAGTTAAATGTACATATAAGGAACAGCTGGAGGACCAATTTGCAACTTATTAGGTCAATTGGCAACATGATTGGGTATAAAAAGTGCATCTCAGAGTGGCAGTGTCTCTCAGAAGTCAAGATGGGAAGAGGATCACCAATTCTCCCAATGCTGCGGCGAAAAATAGTGGAGCAATATCAGAAAGGAGTTTCTCAGAGAAAACATTGTAGGTGAACACAATCCACCGTGCCATTCGCCGTTGCCGGCTAAAACTCTATAGGTCAAAAAAGAAGCCATATCTAAACATGATCCAGAAGCGCAGGCGTTTTCTCTCGGCCAAGGCTCATTTAAAATGGACTGTGGCAAAGTGGAAAACTGTTCTGTGGTCAGACGAATCAAAATTTGAAGTTCTTTTTGGAAAACTGGGATGCCATGTCATCCGGACTAAAGAGGACAAGGACAACCCAAGTTGTTATCAGCGCTCAGTTCAGAAGCCTGCATCTCTGATGATATGGGGTTGCATGAGTGCATGTGGCATGGGCAGCTTACACATCTGGAAAGGCACCATCAATGCTGAAAGGTATATCCAAGTTCTAGAACAACATATGCTCCCATCCAGACGTCGTCTCTTTCAGGGAAGACCTTGCATTTTCCAACATGACAATGCCAGACCACATACTGCATCAATTACAACATCATGGCTGCGTAGAAGAAGGATCCGGGTACTGAAATGGCCAGCCTGCAGTCCATATCTTTGACCCATAGAAAACATTTGGCGCATCATAAAGAGGAAGATGCGACAAAGAAGACCTAAGACAGTTGAGCAACTAGAAGCCTGTATTAGACAAGAATGGGACAACATTCCTATTCCTAAACTTGAGCAACTTGTCTCCTCAGTCCCCAGACGTTTGCAGACTGTTATAAAAATAAGATGGGATGCCACACAGTGGTAAACATGGCCTTGTCCCAACTTTTTTGAGATGTGTTGATCTCTGCCCTTACGTCCATGACATTGACTCACTGCGGAGTTGTTTTGGCAATGTTAACGCCGAATGTGCTCTTGGATGGTTAGATACATGATGGGCTAATGTAGAAGCAAATAACTTTAAGCCCCTGGGGTCGAAGCCCGCACCATATTATGACCGTGAAAAGAACTAAAAATAATCCATGAGTTTTGATCTTACAGACAAGAATAAAGTATCGTTTGAAACTGCAAAGGGTCTACTTTTATTTGTGTATAGCCACAATAACAACAAAACAATGTGCTTTTAAAAAAATAAAGAAAATAAACAGGGTGTGTTCTCTGCCGGCTCTGTCTCTGTCACCTCTCTTCACAGACACGTAAATAAAACAACAAGAATCTCTGTGAATACTCACATCAAGTACATGAGAAATATATGTATAGAAAGCTTGAAATGTCTACTTTTAAATGTAAGGGCCTTTGTCTTCTCAGGTGTGAATGTGAAGGTTGACATCTTCTCGCATAGACCCTTTTTACTCAAAAAGTGACTTATAAAATTTAAATCAATATATTGTTTATATTGTTTCAATATATTAAGTAAACAAGATTTTCACATTATTTTGAAGCATAAACTCTAGGCTACAAGATCCAGTTCTCAAAAATCTTGTGAACAAATGTTCTGTATGTGTTTTATGGCCTTATTTCAGTGACTTCAAAATTTTCGTTTTTCACTAACCACGCATAAACGTTGCTTTCTCAAAAACACAATCATGTACATAAATGCTTCTCACATATTATTGTAGCCCAGTTTGTGCTGATTACAGTGTTATTAGACTTTGGCCATTTATATGTTTATAAGCAACTGACAAAAGCACAAATGTCAAGGCATGTCAAAACTTCTCCAGGCCCCCAAAACACCCTTAGACCCCAGAGGGTTAAGCATTAGTAAATAGGCAATCCATCCTTTATAAAGCATTGTTCCAGCATTAATAGGCATTAGCAAGCATTTTATAAATACAGCTATAAATGTTTTGTTCTTGAGCATATATATAATGTTTAATAATTGTATTTTCATACTTTATTAATGATCAATTTAACATTTCTAAGAGTTACGTTATTTACAAACCAGTTATTTAGGAGTTAATAATGCTTTATTAACACATATTCCTGCTGTAATTCATGAATAAGTCAGGTAGTTATAAAACATTTAGCAGTTGCCAGCCATCTATTTGTGTGAGCTAATCTAAAGTGAGGACTGTTTATACCTTATAAAGCATTTACAAAGGAGATTTAAAGGCTCATTTATTTCACAAACAGAAAAGTTAAACAATTCATGGAGTTTTGTAAAGTCATGAAACTAACCATATTTCCTCAGAAAGACTTTTTATATGTATGTAAAAAGTTTTGAAGTGTTTGGAAGCTTAACTTTAAAGATATAGCAGTAATTTTCTCATCTTTTTTACTGTAACTGTAATAAATCGCCATTACAACACCGTTCAAAATATCCAAATTCCGTTCGCAATTTAGCATCTTCAGTATCTTGGCATCATGTTGACAAAGTTTGGTGTGAACTACTTGTTTCTACTTGGAGGAGTATGAATTTATTTACAGCCTGATTTCCCCAAAAATTTACATTAAAATAAAAATAGCCGACTTCCTATTGGTCATAGCTAATGACTGTAAATTAGAAAGTTGTCCGGCTTGATGAGAACAATATATGTACCGAGTTCAGTGTCTGTAGCTAAAACTAACCCCCCCACTTTTGAC
Source organism: Schizothorax lantsangensis (assembly GCA_027422415.1). Classification (NCBI taxonomy): domain Eukaryota; kingdom Metazoa; phylum Chordata; class Actinopteri; order Cypriniformes; family Cyprinidae; genus Schizothorax; species Schizothorax lantsangensis. The sequence continues at coordinate 35,232 of JAPDDO010000092.1, forward strand.
AAAAGGTGGTGCTATAGAGTGCCTCCTCCACGCCCATTTATGAGCTTTTGCCAGAGAGCAAACAGGTGGAGAAAAAGTTACAAGCCCCCCTAAGGATGAAATTCTAGTACTACCCAGGTCTAGGTTATGCGAAGGCTATGCAGGAAAAACCCTGATATACAAATGCCAACAACAATACTTACATATGTGCTCAGGCTAGTCCGGATCAGTGAAAATGTTGGTGCCCCAGGAAGGCCGAAACCTGTCCAGCACTCCTGGAAGCACTCTAGCAGCTTGTTACATGGCCCAGCTGTTCTGTTAAAAAAAAGAACTTCGAGCTGCCACCAGGCAGTACTGGCCTTATCTTCAAAAACTGCTCAAATAAAGCGTACTCCTCTGGTAGCAACGCAATTTGGGCCTGGCCAAAGGTCGAAGATGTTTTATGTTCATCAACCTATGCAGATGGGGAAAAGACCAAAGACACAGGTAAACTTGTAAAAACACTTGTAGAGAACAAAAAGAAAAAAAGTTTTTTTTTGTTTTGTTTTTTATTTGGCTGACATACTGTTAACAAACAAAGGCCCTCTTTATTTTTAAGGGGATTTTTTACAGCAGCTGCAGTCAGGTTTTCTGCGACCCCTTTTCGGTGACCCGTGTTACACACAATAAATCCCACCAGAAGACCATAAACTTTTTCCAGGGATTTATGGCCTTCAGATTTTCTGCAAAACAAAAGTAATTGGTAATGAAATGTCTTTTATTGTACTGTATATAGTGCATTATGTGTGTGTGTGTGTAATAATTAGGGCTGCACCCTAATAGTCGACTATACACAGGAAGTGTCGAAGTCACACAGTCTGTGATGGACAGATCATTAACGGCTAGTCAGAATCAGAATCAGAATCAGAATCAGCTTTATTCGCCAAGTGTGTATATATATATATATATATATATATATAAAGCAAACACACGAGGAATTTGTTCTGGTTTTTAAGAAGCTCTTGTACATACATACATATGGTGTCTTTTGAAACATACATATCTGACATAAGAACATAACATTTAAAAAAGCCTTAATAGTAATAATAATAATAATAATGTGTCTGAGTCTGGAACAGAAGATTTATGTACAGATTTGTGCCTTATTTATTTATTTTTTTGTCTCTATATATAAATAGAGAAATGGCAGCTGTATAGAAAATTATGCATACATATTTACATAGTTCTAGAGAGAGTGAATAATTTGAGATGGGGGGATGGAATTTACAGGCAAGAATTAGGGTTAGAGAATTACAGAACACAGGTAATAATTCCTGTGTTAGTGGTTTAGGCTGGAGATGGCATAGGGGAAAAAACTGTTTTTATGCCTAGATGTTCTAGTGCACAGAGATCTGTAGCGTCTGCCTGAAGGGAGAAGCGCAAACACCATTAAACCTCAGGTCGTGTCCAGGGTGAGAGGGGTCTGTGATGATGTTACCTGCCCGTTTCTTCACTCTGGAGTAGTACAAATCCTGAAGGCTGGGCAGGTGCACACCAATGATCCTTTCTGCTGTCCTAACAGTCCGCTGCAGTCTTCTTATATCTGATTTGCTGGCTGACCCAAACCATACAGTTATAGAAGAGCACAGAACCGACTCAATAACAGCAGAGTAAAACTGTGTCATGTGCACCTGTGGCAGGTTGAACTTTTTCAGTTGACGAAGAAAGTACATTCTCTGCTGGGCCTTTTTCACGATGGAGTCGATGCGAGTGTCCCACTTCAGGTCCTGAGAGATGGTGGTTCCCAGGAACCTGAATGACTCCACTGCATTCACAGAGTTGTTCATGATAGTGAGTGGGGGGAGACAAATTAAACCAAAAAAAATCTGGGGGGTTTCTCCTGAAGTCCACGATCATCTCCACAGTTTTAAGCGTGTTGAGCTCCAGGTTGTTTAGACTGCACCAGACAGCCAGCTCCTTAACCTCGTAAGGGTAATGACTGTCTGAAGCAGACTCGTCACCGTCCTGGATGAGGCCGATGAGTGTGGTATCGTCTGCAAACTTCAGGAGTTTGACAGAGGGGTCTTTAGAGGTGCAGTCGTTGGTGTAGAGGGAGAAGAGCACCCTCAATACCACGTGGGGAGAGGACACAACCCTGAGGAGCTCCAGTGCTGATGGTGCAGGTGTTGGATTAGAATTGCAGAGCACAAATTCCCAGCCTCACTAGCTGCTGCCTGTCTGTCAGGAAGCTGGTGATCCACTGACAGATGGAGGTGGGGACGGAGAGCTGTGTCAGTTTATTCTGAAGGGTGTCCGGGATTTAATAATATAGATGGTGTTGAAAGCGGAGCTGAAGTCCACAAACAGGATCCTTGCATAGGTCCCTGGTTTGTCTAGATGTTGGAGGATGTAGTGCAATAATTTAAAAAATTGCCCATGTTGACTGCATCATCCACAGACCTGTTTGCTCGGTAAGCAAACTGCAGGGGGTCCAGCAAGGGTCCAGTAATGTCCTTCAGGTGAGCCAACACGAGCCTCTCAAATGACTTCATCACCACAGACGTTAAAGCAACAGGTCTGTAGTCATTAAGTCCTGTGATTTTTGGTTTCTTGGGTACAGGGATGATGGTGGAGCGTTTGAAGCAGGAGGGGACTTCACACAGCTCCAGTGATATATTGAAGATTAATGTGAAGATGGATGATAGCTGAACAGCACAGGCTTTGAGGCAGGCTGGAGAGACACCGTCTGGGCCTTTGGCTTTCCTTATCTTCTGTCTCCTGAAGACTTTGCTTACATCTTCTTCACAGATCTTGATTACAGGCTGAGAAACAGTAGGGGGGAGGGAAGGGGAGGGTGAGGGTGTTGATGGGTGTTGATGGCTGTGTTGTGGGATGGTCAGAGTGGGTGTGGGGTGTCAGACCAGGCTTTTGTTTTTGAAACCTACAGTAAAAACTGTTCAGGTCTTCAGTCAGTTGTTGATTGGCCTCAGTGCTGGGGGGAGGGGTCTTGTAGCTGGTAATGGCTTTCAGGCCTTTCCACACTGATGTAGGGTCGTTGCTGGAAAGCTGTTTTTGAGAGACACAGATTAGCTTTCCAGCGTAGTTCTTCTTTGCCACTCTTATCTCCCTATTCATGTGTATTTGGCCTGTTTGTACAAGGCTTTTTCCCCACTCCTGTAGGCGTCCTCTTTGGCCAGGCGAAGCTGTTTGAGTTTTGTACTGAACCAAGGTTTGTCATTGTTAAATAAGTCCTGGTAGGTACACACATGTCCTCACAGAAACTAATGTAGGATGTCACGGTGTCAGTGAGTTCATCCAAATCAGTAGCTGCAGCCTCAAAAACACTCAAATGTATTAATGGTACAGTAAGTTCAAAGCAGGCTTGTAGATCCTGCTCTGCTTCAACAGTCCATCTCTTTACAGTTCTTAAGATAGGCTTAGAAGATTTAAGTTTCTGCCTATAGGCTGGTAGAAGGTGAACCAACAGTGATCAGAGAGTCCCAGCGCTGCACGGGGGACAGAATGGTATGCATCCTTTAAAACAGTGTAACAGTGGTCCAGTATATTGCTGTCTCTGGTGGGGCATGTGATGTGCTGTCTGTATTTAGGCAATTCGCGTGTGAGATTAGCTTTGTTAAATCACCGAGAATTACAATGAAAGAGTCCGGGTAACGCTGCTCTGTGTGTGTGATTTGGTCGGCCAACAGTTCTAGCGCCGCGCTCACACGCGCGTCAGGAGGAATGTACACACTCACCAGAATAAACGAGGAAAACTCCCGGGGTGAATAAAAAGGCTTACAGTTGATAAAGAGAGCTTCCAAGTTTGGGCAGCACATCTTCTTTAAAACTGTCACGTCTGTACACCAGCCTTCGTTGATATAAAAACATAATCCACCACCTCTCGTTTTCCCCGATGATTCGGTGACTCTGTCTGCTCTGAACAGCTGGAATCCGGATAGATGAAGCGCGCTGTCCGGGATAGCTCCGTTCAGCCAGGTTTCCGTGAAACAAAGCACAGCAGAGTTTAAAAAGTCCTTGTTTGTGCGGGTGAGGAGTTGTAGTTCGTCTGATTTATTTGCAAGGGAGCGGAGATTCGCCAGGTGAATACTCGGCAGCGGAGTCCTTAAAAAACCGCGCTGTCTGGTTTTCACGAGCGCGCCAGCGCGCTTCCCTCGCTTGTGTCGCCTGGAGCGCTTGAATAGGAACGCAGCTCCTCCGACTAAAATGTCCAGTAAAACGTCTGAATGTTCAAACGTCGGCAAAAGGTTATCTGGTGTGCTATTTCTTATGTCCAAGAGTTCGTTTCTAGTGAATCTGATCGGAAAATCGTTGCTTAAGACAGGACAAACAAACAAAAACAGAAAAAGTACCAACGAGCAACAAACCGAGGCAGCCATGTGCGGCGCCATCACAAAATAGTCTATGTGTTAATTACAGTACATTGGGCAGGACATCCAAACGCTCACCTGTCAATCAACAACCGCAAATACGGCTTATCGTTAGAAACATGAAAGTAGTAGCATCTTTACATGGCCGCTCGCTGTAATGCAGACATGTGCCGATATACGGTAATGCAGTACATCACCATAATGAATATGCACAATACTGTTATCTTGGACACTTCAACATAGCATGAAGCATTTGTATAGAATGCATTTTAAGAATATTTTACCCATCAAGCGGTTAAAATGCACAACAGCACTGTATGTTGCGTCAAAGAGGCATGTGCTCTGATGTAAACAAGCAATGTGCATGAGAAACACAGCGGAAGGAGACACAGTAAATGAAAATACACGTTCACTCTCTTACAGTACAGGGTGCTGATGGAATGACTCTGGTTATGCATGTAACCATGGTTGCCAGAGAGGGAACGAGACACTGCATACCCATGGGGAATGCTGCCAGCATTGTCTGAAGTATGTGTGAAACAACTCCAATCCTATTGGCCCACATAGCCTGTGATGTCACAGGCGTGCACCCAGAAGTATGTGAGCAAACACCTTAGTCTCTATTTGTGGTCTTTGTATTATCAGGCTATCTATATTTAGAAACCCTAGCAGGGGGAATACAGGAATCTAGATAGGGGCTCCAGGGGACCACAGCTTAAAGACCCTAGTAATTGGAGTAGTCACTGATCTAGAAAACAGCTATCCTCAGAGAGTTATCTTCCAAAGGTCTTTAACTGAAGATTGCCAAGACCACAGAGATCTTTATCTTTATCTACTTAAAAACTCCAACAGGGGAGACAGCACAGTCTAGGAAAGTAGTATGTATGCGACACCAACCTTCAAAATAAATGATTTATGGCTTTGACCTTTGACCTCATTCCATAGGGATTAACCTTTTGACCTTTTTTACGAGCGCACCTGGGGTGACGTCATGTAACATGTCATCTGGTTGTAATATATCATGTTTATAGCTCGTTAACCGTGAAACGATCCCGATATTTACATCATCCGTGAACGAACGTCCTCTGTGATGTGAAATGTGTTTGCAATATATCATGTCATTACGAGTAATCTTATGACATCGGTTTGTAATAAACGCTCATGATGTCCGGTACGTGACATTAACTTAATAACATAACATAATATATCATGTTTTTATCTGTTGTGCGATATATCTACCTGACCTCCGGGGTTAAAACGAGAGAACGTTTGTAATATAGATGTCGATCCTCCGGTACGCGTCCCGTGATCTGTTTAAATCGTGGTCCGCGTGTGCTCTTATTAGGGTGCCACACTAACGCAGAGGGTTTTGGTCATCCTACACAGAGGTGCGAAAGAGATGTTGGTTTAAGAGATATTAAGAGATAAAAGATTAAAGTTACAAGTTATTGTTATGGTCATTTTAGATGTTTAAAATAAATGACATTGCTAAAGGAGTCAATATATGAGGGAAAAAAATATATATATACACAGACACACACACACACACACATAGACATGGTTTTATTCAAATGAAATAAAAATAAAGAATTAAAATCATAGCCTAATGAATAAAATAAACTTTGAGCTTCATAAAAAATTGTCTTACGTTTTTCAGAGATCCACAAATGAGGTAATAGTTTTCAGTCTGCTTCTCCTCCAGGATAAGGGAGTATAGGGTGAACGCAGACACACACACACACACACACACACACACACCTTCTCCTCCAGGATAAGGGAGTATAGTATGAACGCAGACACACACACACACACACACCTTCTCCTCCAGGATAAGGGAGTATAGTATGAACGCAGACACACACACACACACACACCTTCTCCTCCAGGATGTAACGTTGAAACGTAATATTAATATATAATTTAAAGGGAAACAGGTCAATTTAGCTCAAAGGAAATAATTTATGATTTTATAGGGAATTTGAACACTGTTTCACGGCGATTCACTGAACGAGCCGTATAACAAACTCTGCACTGGATATTAAAATCCAAAATATAGTGAAAACACTATTAAATAGCACAGTAGCACAAATCGGCAGATTAAGACATTAACTTGTGAGCACAAAACACAAGATACTTCTCTTTTCAATATAAACAAGGCTTTATTTGATAAATCTAAGACATGGAAACTAATCTAACACATGAACACACGCATTCACACATTCACACGTTGCAGAAGAGAGAAAGTAACGAAAGGATGAGTTGAGAGAATGAAAATATGAAATCCCAAGTTTATAGCAATATGTTCAATTGCATAGACCTGAACAACATCAATCACTTATTTAAACCCTCGCATTGAGTTTCTCAATGAGGCTACAATTTGTATTAAACTGCACCAATTCAGTAAAACTGGAGGTTACTTGCGAAGGCAGGGATTCCCTTCTGTTCGTCCTCGTGGCAGGAAAGGGGGTTTCCCGAGTTTGCTGATTGGATGAGAGTTCAGTAGTCGTTGAAGTGACGTCTTGGGCGTTGGCTGACGAATGGTCTGAGTCCGTTGCTAGTTGAAGTTTGAAGCGGCTGCAGTCGGAGCTGGACTTTGCGGCAAACTTAACTTTTGAACACAACACTCAACGGAAAGAAAAGAAACTAAAGTAAAAAAATACACGGATGTAAAGAGATTAAGTGGTATTTCTTCTCATCATGGTGTTAGCTGGCGTGCAGGCCGAAGCACATGGCTCAAAAAGAGCAGCGTCAAAACGCGGTGGCAAAAGAGAGCATTTTAAGAAGAAGTGAGAAGAGATTCAAGAGATTGTAAGAAGCATTTTAAGAGCGATTTTTAAGAGAGAGTTTGATGGTGTCCTGAGTTTTTAAACTCGGCTTGTGGACACCTCCTAATGCTTGTCTTGACCAATTAGATACTGTTCTAGCTCGGGGTGTTGCTTTGTTTCTGCCCCCAATCATAAATCATGTTATGTTATCTGGTCTGAATTTTCCAAGCTCTTGCAAACTATACATTTGGATGTGATTTTATAACAAGACTATGAAACATTTGACAAAGAATTGATTGGAAGAAACGTTTAAAGCATGATTTTTCACACTCATACATACCAAACATGAATATTAACCCTTCAGCTATTCAATAATGATTAAAAAGACATACATAATATTTGATTGAAACGAGGATAGTCAAATGTGTGGGTTACATACATAATATGCAGTTATGCATAGAAATGATTAGTTTCATTAAAAATGAAAATGAAAGTCTTTTAGGATGATTTTAGGTGCATATGAAAGAGAGATTGTCTCTGAACGAAGGAATTCCATTGTGGCTCTTTGTCTTGTGTGGGGGGTAGTCAATCTAGGCAAGTCTGTAGCTCGTGGTTTTTCAGCGTGGAACCCATGTGATGGTCATCTGGTGACCATTAATCTTGATTACTTGCCCCAAATTTGACTGTCTCCTTAATGAATTGGAATTATCAATAAGTGTTCTTTTGTTTTAATGTTACAAGCTGTTTTGTGAAAAAGGCTTGCTGGTTAGGCTTGCTTCAGACTAGTGGCTAGGAATCTGATTTATGGCGTTGTCCTGTTGTAGCCTTGTTTGTGGAATTCGGCTCCTCATGTTTCAACCATGTTCTGATCGAGTCTTAATTTGTCTGATTCGGGCTCTGATATCCTACATATCCCCCCTTGATTGGCGATGTGTCGAGTTTGAGACATCGGCAAGCACTGGAAAAACAAAGGCAGAAGAAGCCAACAAAAACACAGCAAACAACAAGACAACACCTCCATGACAGTTACTGTACTGGTGCAGGGCATCAGGTTATTTAGGTACAGGCGGTTATATTCAATTAGTCAATCTAGTTTAGTGAACTGAATAGTTCAATTTGGAAATTGTTGTTCTAATTCAGTTCAATACTTTGATTCTTCGATCAAGTTTTGTGATTAAATTTGTTTGTTCCTTTTAAGTTGTCTTAACTTAATGTTCACCTTTAGTTTCTAGTGACATAATTTGTGGTAAAATGAATTGACCTATCGTGCATGGAGCTTTCTGGCTTCTCTTCAGTTTAGAGTGGCTTGCGGATATTAGGTGTGGCGAGTCAATCCTAATATCAGACCTTTGACCCTGGCAGGGTGTATAGGTGTTTCACCTACTAAAGAAAGAGGGGAAGGAAAAGGATAGGTAAAAGAAGAACAAAACAAAACAAAGCTGCTGTAGGTTTTCCTAGCATGGCTTGCAACTACTGTTGAGCTAGGATGTCATGTGCAGCTAGGGAGTCATGTACCTTAAACTTAGTGTCAGGTGTTCTAACTATTGTGAGGATAGCTGCATGTTTCTTCATGGTGGTGTATGTAACTTTATGTTGTGCTAAAATTTGTATATTCTACTTGTGGGAAGAATATGTTTGTTGAATGTGTTATCAGTAGATGTGGTTACCTCTGGGTGTAAGTAATGTTGTGTGTGTTAATGGTGTAGTGCAAGTGTGGTCAGATCTGTTTCAGTCTGTGTTGTCTCCCCCCTTTTCGGGTATGTCAGTGAAGACGGGCTCTCTGCATCCTTGGCTTGGATGAGGGCGTGTCCATGATCTAATGGGGGTCAGTCCAGAAAGGTAGGAAGTTCTTTAGCAGACAGTCAGAGGTAGTTTGGCATGGCTGTGTGAAGCTGGGATGCAAACTTCGTCTCCTATGTTGCCTTCCTCTTGTGCTGCTTTCTGGATGTGGCAGACTTTCTGACCTTCTGTGCTTTGGTGGTTGCTGTTGCACAGACAGGAATGTGGTTCTTGGAGTTGGAGTTCATTTAGCAGTTTGCTAGTGAGTGATGAGTGAGTGAGGTGATGTTCTCTGGTACCTCAGTTTCATCAACGGTTGACCGTGAGAGACTTGCTCATTCTGGGTGGTTGTTGAACAGGTGCTTGTCATCTCTGATATGGTGGTGTACCATGTGATCGCCGGCCTTCTGTTCTGTCGCTGGTCACAGCGAGCATGACTCAATTTTGTAGTCATCTGTGTTCAGCTTATCTTGAAGGAACTTGTCCAGTTGTCTCATGACTTGTTCCATGTCTTCTGACGGTAAGCTGTATTGTTCTTGTGCATACTCAGCACTGTGCATGTCTGAGTGGTGCTGAGGTGGGTTTCGTTGTCGCTTACCCACATAAGTTGCTCTTGGATGAGTCAGGCGATTACCTTTGGATGTCTGGTTAGGTTTCCAGTCGTTCTTATCTTTTGGTTTTCTTGAGAAGCGTGGCTGGTCCCATGGATTTTTCCAGCGGTTGGGCTGATAGCTGTCGTGGACATGGGGGTCACGTTCTCTGTGCTCTTGATGGAGGACTCTGGTGTCGTGATGCAACTGGGTGTCATCCAGTGCAAGGCTCGAATCTTTGTTGACAAAGTTCAAGAGTGTGGAGGTTTTGTTACCTTTCTTTGAGGCCATCTTCTGCTTGTTGTAGGCCTTCTGTGTTAGGTCACGCAACTGTTGGATGGTCATGGAGCGTGGACAGGCCATGACGCCTAGGTGGTGGCTGACTCCAGGGTGCAGATTTCTTAGGAAGAGGCTTTTGAAGTTCACATCTTCTTCAAGGTCAGGTTCATTGTGTGCACCAAAGTAGGCTTGTCGGAGTCGGTTGTAGTAAGCTTGTGGAGCCTCTTGTCGACCTTGTTTGGTTTCTAAGGCAGTTAACAGTCCATTTTCCGAGTCAGGGTCGGAAAACTCTTTAATCAGGACCTCACGAAGTAGCTGGTAGTCTGACTTCGTTCGACTGGGCTGTCGATCTAGGAAGTTTCGTACCTCGGAACTGGACGTGGCTCTAAGGAGGTATAACCTGTCTCTGTCAGTCACATGAGGTCTCATTTCTAGATAAAAGTCAATATCTTGCAGATGGGCCTGAATGGTGTTGCCCTCTGTGGAGTTCGGGTTGAACTTGCTGATGTTTTTAGACAACTTGTCGAGGTCTTTGATGGTCATCCCATGTGCAGCTCTGAGGTCTGCTTGGATGGGAGGTTTTCTTTCATTTACAGGAAAGAGTTCTGTGGCGAAGGCAGGTGAGGTTTTGGGTTGTGGCCCTTCGCTTCTTTCACTGTATACCAGTTCTTGGATCTGGGACTCTGCTCTGCTCGGCAGAGGTGAGGCTGAGTGATGTTTCTCTCGCCTTGGCTCTTGTTTCTGCTCATAAGCATGTTTGAGTTCTCTTCTGACCCTGTAGAGCTCATCATTGTTATCGTCTAGTTGTTGGGTCAGATTGTCTATTTCAGTCCTGTACCTTTCAAGGTGGTCTTTCAAGGCACTGATTTCAGCATTCTTGTCACTGATGTCATTCTTGGCTTTCTCTAGTAGCTGTTCGGCATACTGGAGTCTGTTCACCAGGTCTTTCTGGGCAGCCTTTGCATGTTGTTGGTCGAGCTGAGCTGCTGTCAGGGCTGCTTGTAGCTCCTTAACTTGTTCCGTTGTTTCCTGCTCCCTCTCGTTGGGTACTTTGAGTTGATCTTGAACTTTCACTTCCAGCTTGTCTATGCGGCGTTGAGCACGTGTCAGCTCCTCTTGTAGGTGGGTGACGTGCTTGTCGTTCAGTTTCAGCTGGGTCGTGAAGGCATAGCTTAGAGAGCTGGTGATTTTGACTAGCTCCTCGTGGTCGTTGTTCTGGTTTGAATCTTGTGTCAGGAATCTTCTTGGGATTAGGATTATTATTAAAAATAATAACAGTTCAAGGGTCTTGGGGGTGAGGCTGTCTGTCGTGCCTCTCAGCCAAGTGTTCCCATCTTCCCTTTGGGCAAAGGGGTCTGCAGTCTGCGGCATGTTGGCACGCTGGGAGAAGAGAGACTGACACAGATCTGTGTGGAGTAAAAGCCTATGTGTGGTGCGACAACTAAGTGTTGTGTCAGTGATTTTGAACCACTAGTGAAGTGTGGTGATGCCTGTGTTGGTCTCAGGGTGTCTAGGTGTTAGACTAAAGATGTGAAGACTTCGTCACTCTAATGATGAAGAGGGAAAAGAGAGAAACAGGTGAAAAACAAATTCAATTAAAAGAAACAATTCCCTTTTTTTTCAAATTAGGAAAATTCTTTTTTTTTTCTTTCAATTAAAATGTTATCATCAAGGAGGCAAACAATATTATTAAATCTGTTTTAGACAAACGAATATAATAATAATTCTGATATCTCTTTTTTAGTCTGACAGGATTGACAACCGTACACCTTACAGTTAGACCGCTCACCAGGGAGGCTGCGAAGGCAACGATTGCTCAAAACTTCTCTATTAAATTGATCTCAGCGTTTGGATGGGATGTTAAAATTTGGATTGCGTTTTCAAATGTGGGGAGGCTAGGAAGAACGAAAGAGGGTTTTTCTACAATCAAATTCATAAAGATGAGTCGTGTTTTTTTGACAAGATTGTGTATCTCACTTCACTTAGAATTGATTGATGGTTCTTACAGGTCCCTACAAATGTGAAAAGTGAAGAGGAAAGAAAGCAGGAGAGAAGGGAAGGAGACCATAAACTGAGTGGATCGGGTCCACTGGCAAGTGGTTATGCCCAGCTACGAGTAGAGTGTTGATTTCAGTTGCTACACAACTGTCAACAAAAATACATTTTGGGTGAAAGAGATTTGTCTCTCTAATTTATTTGAACTCGTAGTGAGGGATAACAATGTCTCCTATTAAGGCTCAGATGAGACAAAGTAAAATTAAAAGTAATAAATGGCTAAATAAACAAAAAAATTGAAATTAAATAAAGGAGGAAATCAGTAAATAAAAATAGTGGCTAAGTGTATAACCAAAACAGGAAGAATGAGGGGGTAAAATGCAATAAAGTAATGAATGAATATAAGTCTGAATAGAATCTAATAATATGGGTAATAAATCAATTAGGTAGAATAAGTTTACTTAAACTTTCAAAGTTCAAGACTTATTTGTACCTAAAATGATTGGGCCCAGAAGAGAGTTCTAGACATAAAGATCATATGAATTGATCTGAGGGGAAATTTAAATGATTCCAAATAAATTTAATGTTTTAATAAAATTTTAAATTTGGCACAATTAGTAATTGTGAACTCGTATTTCCCTTTCTAGTAAAAATACAAATAAGTGGTAAGAAGTGAGAAATTAGAGAAATAAGAAAGAGAAAGACCAACAAGTGTATTAGTTGAGATGTTTAAAGGGTTAAACCACTTTTAGCTTTTCAACACACACTGTATGAAACCACTAGATGTTAATGCTAACTGCTAACCTTTGAGGCCAATGTCTTTAGCATATACTTCAATGTAAACACAACGTATCGTTAGCTTAGCAACAGAGTTTGTTTACACTAGCATCCATGTGCTGCGCGTGCGCAGTTCAGAGTTGCTCTGGAAGTAGGTTAAGCCTTCCGTGTCACGATAGTAACTGTGGCAACCAAAACAAACTCTAGTAGACTAGCATCTTTGCATTGCAATTACAGTTAAGCATGTTACATGAAATGTCAGCGCATTACAACACTGTAGAAATAACAACACCGCTTTTAGTTGGTTATGCGATGTGGCACTTAAACTCAGAGTTTGATTAAACTTTATTCAAATAGCAGCTTGGTGCTGCAGTTGAGGGAAACGGTGATAACGATCATAAAAGCCCGTGCCAGTTTCTCTCTGGACACATAAGCACAACAGGTTTTTCTTCGCTGTTGGTTCAAAGTTAAACTTTCAAATAGCATAGAGGATTTAACAGTGGAACACGCACTTATAATCAAACTATAAATAAATAAGGCTCTGATAAATAGATTTGGTTCTCAAAACTATTATTTATACACCGATTTATTCCCATTTAATCGCTGCAGTTTAGCTCGTCGGCTAACAGTTAACTGAGATTCGAGAGTATAGCTATTGAATGATCTGGAACTCGCAGGGCATCAATTCAGCTATAACACAAGGCATTACAGAAAAGAGGAACACGCTCAATTTATACCTTATCGTACGAACTCAGATAACTAAGTTCACTTACTGCAGTTTGAGAAACTCTTTGCTCCAGTTACAGCCTTCTCTGTGTTCATTCAAGCGTCGCGCGCTGTTGACGGCACACACACACTAGTCTCCGCTCAGAAGCGTCTCTCTCTCATCCGCGGCAATAGAAAAGATTAAATAACTTGGTTTATGCTCACAATTTAGATTAATCTGCCCGCATCCTCCACCAAATGTAACGTTGAAACGTAATATTAATATATAATTTAAAGGGAAACAGGTCAATTTAGCTCAAAGGAAATAATTTATGATTTTATAGGGAATTTGAACAGACTCACTGTTTCACGGCGATTCACTGAACGAGCCGTATAACAAACTCTGCACTGGATATTAAAATCCAAAATATAGTGAAAACACTATTAAATAGCACAGTAACAAAATCGGCAGATTAAGACATTAACTTGTGAGCACAAAACACAAGATACTTATCTTTTCAATATAAACAAGGCTTTATTTGATAAATCTAAGACATGGAAACTAATCTAACACATGAACACACGCATTCACACGTTGCAGAAGAGAGAAAGTAAGGAAAGGACGAGTTAAGAGAATGAAAATATGAAATCCCAAGTTTATAGCAATATGTTAAATTGCATAGACCTGAACAACATCAATCACTTATTTAAACCCTCGCATTGAGTTTCTCAATGAGGCTACAATTTGTATTAAACTGCACCAATTCAGTAAAACTGGAGGTCACTTGCGTTGCCTTTGTGTTAAGGCAGGGATTCCCTTCTGTTCGTCCTCGTGGCAGGAAAGGGGGTTTCCCGAGTTTGCTGATTGGATGAGAGTTCAGTGGTCTTTCGTAGTGACGTCTTGGGCGTTGGCTGACGAATGGTCTGAGTCCGTTGCTAGTTGAAGTTTGAAGCGGGTGCAGTCGAACTGGACTTTGCGGCAAACTTAACTTTTGAACACGACACTCAACGGAAAGAAAAGAAACTAAAATAAAAGAATACACGGATGTAAAGAGACTAGGTGGTATTTCTTCTCATCTTGGTGTTAGCTGGCATGCAGGCTAGAGCACGCTCATAGAGCAGCGTTAAAACTCAGTGGCAAAAGAGAGCATTTTAAGAAGAAGTGAGAAGAGATTGTAAGAGATTCCAGTGTGGCTCTTTGTCTTGTATGGGGGTAGTCAATCTAAGCAAGTCTGTAGCTCGTGGTTTTTCAGCGTGGAACCCATGTGATGGTCATCTGGTGACCATTAATCTTGATTACTTGCCCCAAATTTGACAGTCTCCTTAATGAATTGGAATTATCAATAAGTGTTCTTTTGTTTTAATGTTGCAAGCTGTTTTGTGAAAAAGGCTTGCTGGTTAGGCTTGCTCCAGACTAGTTGGAGCTAGGAATCTGATTTACGATGTCCTGTTACAGCTTTGAGGCCTCTCTGAATTCCAGCTCCTCAGGTTTCAATGTTCTGATGCATCTTAAATTTGTCTGATTCAGTCTCTGATATTCTACAATTGTGTCATATTTGATGAGGAGACAGCTTTAGATCTGAAAATGCTGGATCTGAAGATGATCTGCTTAGGGCTCATCCACACGAAGCCAGCTTTCCATATCCAATCTTTTATTTTCTTGTTCTGCCGTAAACACAGCGTTGTCTCAAGAAATACGTGCGTACACACAAAACCACTGAAACTGACTCAAAATGATGTAGCATTCATGACAGACCAGTATGTGGCGCTGTAATTGTGCCACAGAGATACACTAAAAACAGAGAAGAAGACTTAGAGCATGCGCATAAACCTTGCACGCTGTATACAAACCAAACACAACAACAAGAAAAGCTAATAAAATTAGTAAAGCTAATAGGCTCAGTAGTGTGGCGGCTTCCACCGTTGCTATGACAAATCACTCTCAAAGTCTTGGGTTTTGATGCCAGAAGAGAGACTTTATTATCAGAGACAATAAGGCCGAGAGACCCTGCAGGGAATCTCCCGAGTCTGTGTCTGTGTCTCTTTTATACAGTTTTTCCTTTAAGGCGTGCTCCATACATTTCCTACATCATAGTCATTGTTTTCCTTCTTTTGGCTGTGTCTCCATCTTTTACCTTAAAAGATTACCTTCTTTTGGCTGTGTCTCCATCTGCTACCTGGAGCAGACAATAGGCCTCATTTTATGTTACGTGCAAGGAAGAGACCCTATCATGTCAAAACAGGATGCGCAGCTTTACCTTAAACCATACGTTTGCACATTCCATTCTTCTGCAGGCCTCTCCACACAGGCAGATACATTATTATAATAGTAGAATAACTTGATACATAAATGGTCATATTCACTTTGATTATACTTGATTAATTCATATTTTGTTTTAATAAAACTCTTCTACAGTAGCTTCTGCAGAAAGAACATAAGCATGTAATTAATAATTCGTTACATTTATATAGCGCTTTTCAAGGCACTCAAAGCGCTTTACATACAAGGGGGGAATCTCCTCAACCACCAATGTAGTCCACCTTTGTTATTGTTGATGCTGTTACATGACGTAGCGTTGGTGTCTGACTGGGGTAAAGATGTGGGGTGATGACATCAGTTTCTCAAAATATATGGATTGGTTGTACACACGAAAACGCAAAGGTGTTGTTTTCAGATTTATCCACTCTGGGACCCAGTTTAAAAAAATAGCGGTTTCAGGCTCCAAAACGGCAGATCCATCTGGACGAAATACAAAAATATATAGTATACAGCTAAATGCATCTCCGTGTGTATGAGGCCTCACTGTGATTGTTTTTTGTATGACTGTGTAGAGCAGAAGATTGAATGAAACGCTTCCCACATGCAGTGCAGGGAGACGGTTATTCTCCAGTGTGGATCCTCTCATGTGTTTTCAGATGTGATAAATGATTGAATATCTTGTCACAGTGTGAACACTTATACGGTTTCTCTCCAGTGTGGATCCTCTCATGTGTTTTCAGATTTGTTGAACGACTGAATCTCTTGTCACAGTGTGAACACTTATAAGGTTTTTCTCCAGTGTGGATCCTCTCATGTGTTTTCAGATGTGATGAATTATTGAATCTCTTGTTGCAGTGTGAACACTTATAAGGTTTCACTCCGGTGTGGATCCTCTCATGTGTTTTCAGATGTGATGAATTATTGAATATCTTGTCACAGTGTGAACACTTATAAGGTTTCACTCCGGTGTGGATCCTATTGTGTGTTTTCAGGTCTCCTGACTGACTGAATCTCTTGTCACAATGTGAACACTTATAAGGTTTCTCTCCAGTGTGGATCCTCTCATGTGTTTTCAGATGTGATGAATGATTGAATCTCTTGTTGCAGTGTGAACACTTATAAGGTTTCACTCCAGTGTGGATCCTCTCATGTCTTTTTATGTCTCCTGAATGACTGAATCTCTTATTGCATTGTGGACACTTATAAGGTTTCACTCCAGTGTGGATCCTCTCATGTCTTTTTATGTCTCCTGAATCACTGAATCTCTTATTGCATTGTGGACACTTATAAGGTTTCACTCCAGTGTGGATCCTCTTATGTGTTTTCAGATGTGTTGTCCGACTGAACCTCTTGTCACAGTGTGAACACTTATAAGGTTTTTCTCCAGTGTGGATCCTCTCATGCAGTTTTGTACACGTCGCTGAAGTAAAAGTCTTTTCACACTCAAAGCACATTTACTCTCCTACAGCAGTGTGCATTTTCTGACCTACTTTCAAATTTTGTAGATGCAAAAAACTGTTACCACACAAACTACATGAATGTGGCTTCTCCTTTGCATGAACTTTCAAGTGTTTCTTCAGAACTGAAGCCCATAAAAACATTTTACCGCATTGATCAGATGCGTGCTGCTTCTCTCTAGTGTGGATGTTCATGTGTTTCTTAAGGTTTGATGATTGTGTGAAACT
Organism: Schizothorax lantsangensis; assembly: GCA_027422415.1. NCBI lineage: Eukaryota > Metazoa > Chordata > Actinopteri > Cypriniformes > Cyprinidae > Schizothorax > Schizothorax lantsangensis. Next base: position 52,413 of record JAPDDO010000092.1, read on the forward strand.
CTTCCCGCACTGATCACAAGTGAATGGTTTCTCTCCAGTATGAACTCTCATGTGATGCTCAAGACTTGTTTTGCATGTGAAACTCTTTTCACACTGAGTGCAGATTAAAGATCTTCTTTTGTTTAAATCTTTCAGTTTGGTTTGAGGGCAACTCAAAGGTTTTTCTTCAGTTTTGAGATGATTTTTCTCCTCAACTTCACTTGATTCTTGATTCTTCTCTTTTTCTTCAATTAACTCTGAAATAAAAGTAAAAATGGTGAAATGTGAACCCTGATGTAACAGTGCAGGGCTCCAGACTAACATTTGAGAGCAGCGCCACTAAGTTCTACGGATGGTGTTGCCAGAAGCAGGTTTGGTAGCGTGGGGGGCTGGTGTGCGGGCTATCAAAAATAAAGATAATTTAATCATAAAATTACTAAGGCTTTGCATTAATAAGTGCAGTTACTAATAATATTACATTCTTGGTAATACACATTTGACAGTAAAGCACTGAGCTTGAGTTGGGAAGCATACAAAATTTACTTTTAGTAACATCAGTAACATGAAAAATCAGATTTTCATATAGAAAATTAATGTTCTACTCTTACTTAATGTACCATTATTCTTACATAGTATTATATAGAACTGACAGACAACTTCAGTGACTTTAATTGATGTGCAATTCAGAAGAAAAGTGAATAAAAGTTTGGTGATTTGTAACTTTTCTTACTACATACACAAACATTTTGCAAAACTTTGACAGAATTTGATTTCTTGATGATCTGATGTTTTACAATAGGTATTTTATCATTTCAAAATATAAAGCAAGTAGAAATGAATGACTAATAAGCCAAAAAGTGCTCCTGCGCTGCCATCTAGAATCAGAATGAGAATGAGCTTTATTGGCCAGGTATGTTTACACATACGAGGAATTTGTTATAGTGACAGAAGCTCCACAGTGCAACAGAATGACAGCAACAGGACAGGACACAGATAATAAAAAAATAATATACAAATAGGCAATGTATAAAATAGCAAAAACACAATATATAATATAGACTCTTATGTGTGTACAGGTATGATATGTGCAAATTTGAAATGTAAATAAGTATGTGTGATGATATACCTGTAACACATAATGTGCCGATTAGTTAAAGATAAAGTTATTAAGTAATGTCATTACTTTGTGGCTAATTTGAATGTTTAAATGTTGTTTTCTCAAAAACACAAACATGTAGGGTATATTCACGCTGCTCATGTATTATTGTAGCACAGTTTGTGCTGAAAACAGTGTAATCACTCTTAAGCCATTAGTAAATATTATTTATATATATATATATATATATATATATATATATATATATATATATATATATATATATATATATATATAGTATTATTAATTGTTTTTAAATACTGAAGAAAAAAAACATGTCAGGGCATGTCAAAACTTCTCCAGAGCCCCCAAACCCCAGAGGGTTAAAGCTTTGTAAGCCTAATGTACCACAAACAGTCATTAAAGATGAATGAAGAATAAACACCAACCTCCTTGTTCCTCCCGTTTTATTCTCCAGGTTTCTGGTTCCTCCTGCTTTATTCTCCCGGGTTCTGGTTCCTCGTGTTTTATTCTGCAGTGTTCTGGTTCCTCTTGTTTTATTCTCCCGGGTTCTGGTTCCTCGTGTTTTATTCTGCAGTGTTCTGGTTCCTCTTGTTTTATTCTCCAGGTTTCTGGTTCTCTTGTTTTATTCTCCAGGTTTCTGGTTCCTCTTGTTTTATTCTCCAGGTTTCTGGTTCCTCTTGTTTTATTCTCCAGGTTTCTGGTTCCTCTGTTTTATTCTCCAGGTTTCTGGTTCCTCGTGTTTTATTCTCCAGGTTTCTGGTTCCTCTTGTTTTATTCTCCAGGTTTCTGGTTCCTCTTGTTTTATTCTGTTTCTGGTTCCTCGTGTTTTATTCTCCAGGTTTCTGGTTCCTCGTGTTTTATTCTCCAGGTTTCTGGGTCCTCTTGTTTTATTCTCCAGGTTTCTGGTTCCTCTTGTTTTATTCTCCAGGTTTCTGGTTCACTCGTGTTCTCCTCTTTAACAAACACCATCTTCACAGCAGCAGATCTCAGTTCAGATGATACTCCTCCAGATATTCCTGCTTGCTTCAAAACGACTGTGAGGATGAGAATATTACAGGTATTTACTGACCTGATTCAAAAACTGTATTATATTTACAGAAACAACATTTCTAACTGTTTGCATTAAAACAGCATCACAACAAAACAACAGAGCGCGGTGAAACTGATCTTCTTCCTCTGAGGCTTAATGTTGTTTGTCAAACAATCGTATGTGTTTTAGCGCCACCCGCTGGACTGGAGTGAAGCGGCGAGCGGAGGGAAATAATACTAGGAAAATTACTTAGTGCGTGTATAAGGTGATCTGTTTTTTTGTTTTTCTTTACAAAAAGCCGATCTGCACAAATAAACGAAAAGTAATTAAAATTAGTCTCACATATTTGATCAGCATCAACAGTCATCATGAGTGAGGATTAAAGGAATTATTAGTCAAATATTTCATTGAAAATCACACAACTTTGCAGCATTTAAATATGGAAATTAAGATAAATAAAAACACGTGACAATGATAACCTAATTAAAAGTAATAATAGATAAATAATAATAATAATTTAAAAATTTAAAAAAAAAAACTAATGTAACAGACTAGTGTCTGTCTAAATATTTGTCCAAAACACACTACTAAAAGGAATTTTGTAATGGTTTTACTGGAAAAAGCTAATGGTTTATAATGTTTTTTTTAATGGAAACCATTGGAATTTCTGTGATTTCTATTGGGCTTCAATTGTTTTTGGGTCACCCCCTTCTAATGAACAGGTTTGACTACTTTAGTAATTTCTATGAGTACAAATCTTAATGTTAAAGCATATAATGATATTCTAGGAAATTGTGTGCTTCTAATTTTATAGAAACAGTTTGGACAGGACCCTTTTCTATTCTAACATGACAATGCCTCTGTGTATAAGACAAGGTTCAAAAAGAAAATGATTTATTCAGTCAGTGTGGAAGAACTTGACTGGTCTGCATAAAACCAAGTCCTAATCCCAGTTTAACACCTCTGGTGTGACTGTAAATGCAGACCTTGAGCCAAAAACTCATCACCAAACACCAATGACTTGTAAATATGGGTACAGTCATTTTAAACACGTCCAAAACTGTTGCAACCGAGATGGAAATACAATTTTTAAATACATGAATTATGTTCCCATCGTTGTTGCCACAGATTTGGAAGTGCATTTTTCTGTTCTAAAGAAGGGGGTGCCAATACTTTTGTCCATATAGTGTGTGTACAAGTCATTGGTGTTTGGTGATGAGTTTTTGGCTCAAGGTCTGCATTTACATCATTATTGATATAGGATGTCTTTGTGTATTTGTCCTTTCAAATTTAAAACGACACACCCACATATCAATTGTTTTCTGGCCCAGCTCTGGTCCACACAACCACTTTTCCCTCGGCCCACATACTGCAACGATGGCCCTGGAGTGGCCCTAATCTGAATTAAAGACAGGGGCTATACATGGGTCATAACTGGGCCAAGTCTGAGCAGTTAATAACTTATAACTGGCCCTGGAGTGGGCCAGAACAGGTTTTATTATTGGTACAGATTCTCAGCCATAAGGATACCACATCAACACCAGCCTTTAACCAGAAACCCCAAAACTGAGCCCCAGCCTAATCTTGCCCAGATCATGTGTATAAGTCATGAGAAAATTAAATTCTGAAAATAACTTTATTTAATCATACACAAATGTTTATATTAGAACAAAAGTATTAGCATTTGAACACTTTCTAACATTGAAATGAAACTTAAAGGGGTCATATAATGCTATATCCACTTTTACAAGTTGATTGTACTGAGATGTGTGTTGGCAGTGCCTGTACACAACCATCCTATAATGATAAAAATCCATCCAGTGTTTTTTTTTTTAATCTCCTAATATGTTTTATCCCTGTCTCAAATCGAGCTTTTCGTCTTGTGACGTCACAAGATCGGAGGCCCCTCCCACGATTGTTTGATTGACAGCAGTGTTTTAGCACAGACTGCACTGGTGTCTTACCTTAGACCCGCCCTGAGTGAGCCGTCGTCAGTTGTTTCACCGCCGGAGCAGATGTAGACAAGAATGACTCCTAAGCGATTGAGGTGTTTTGTTGTTGGATGTAATAATGAACATAGCAGTCGTCATTTACTCCCGTCATCTGGGCAGCTGTAGAGGATTACGTTTGTTTTTGAAGGGAATGCACCCTCGAACTACCTAAATGCGTCTATGTTCGCGCGAATCATTTGTGATCCAGCTTCACCTCCAGAAAAAGTGAGTACAAGGTTTTTTAAATGAATCTTTGCAAATCGCCTTTCCTAATAATGTGCTAATTAGCAAGTTTCACGATGAATGCGCTAAAGTAAACAGTCCCTCATAGAGGGCTCAGAAGAGAGGGGCGGAGTCAGCAAAGCTCATTAACATTTAAAGGAGAATGACACAAAACCGCTTGCTCTGACAAGAGCTGTTTTTGACAGGTTAAAAAAAGGTGTTTTTTACACTACCAATGAAAAATTTTAACCAAACTATGTTACAGACTTTTCATTAAGACCCTAAAGAATAATGTCAACTTGTGGAAAATGGCCATTATATGACCCCTTTAAAGTAATTTACTCCAAGTGTAAAACAAACGTATTAAATTAAAACTTATCCGACGACTTCATTAATGATGAATAAATTGTAGCACTCCTGGAAAGAAGTGTAAAAGAATTAAAAAAAGGATGCTGGTGTGATGGCTTCACGTGTCTGCATTTACTGAGAATGAATCAATGAGAGCATATGCACACTACAACAACTCAGTACACTACATGGTCAACACATGTATGACTTTTGCATAGTAATAACTGGCTATAACATGGACAACTTGAAACACTTTTCATACTCAGCTTTTACAATTACCAAAATGACACTCAATCTCATATATTTCACCAGAAGATTAAAGTTTCGAAGACATGCAGACATGCACCAAAATAATCAAGATATATATATATATATATGTGATTTTCACTAGTATTTAACCGTAATCACATATATAATCTTTATAACATGAAATTGACGATGTAAAAATACATTTAGAATACAATCCATATTCTCAGTTGAGAACATGCTGCTCAGTTCGTTGTCTGATGTATTACATTGAATGACGAGACATATGAAATTCACTCTTTAAATACATTCACTCAAATGTAATGCATAACACACAGTTAACAGCCATCACCGCAGATTAAACGACCACGTGTGTAAATTGAAGATAATTCATAATGCTAAACAATATTATCTCTTATAGATTCAAATAATATTTCTACTTTAACCATTCATTATATATGGCGGGCTTTCGCGCACCTATGCTAATCATGTGCTCAACTGCACTGAACTCATGACAACTCTTAATAAAGTATCAAATAACAGTTTTCAACACATACAACTCACTTATATTATTTCAAACAGTGTTTATACTCAGATCGACAGTATATTTTGTGCATTCTACTTTGCAGTTACCTGGAAAGAAGTGTAAAAGAATTAAAGAAAGGATGCTGGTGTGATGGCTTCACGTGTCTGAATTTAGAATGAAGCTGAGAATGAAGCACATCATGGGCGCGCACCCCGACCCAACGTACGATGACGTCATGCAAGTATGCCGAATGAAAATAATTAATTTACTAATTGCACGAAATATATTTTCCTTCTCATAAACACAAACAACGAATTAAATACTATTTTACAATATTAGAAAAATAACATTAACCCTAGAAAAATAACATTAACCAGTTTTATATTAACTTTGGGAACTTAATCACCATATCACACTCTCCCCCTCAAAATAAAAATGTCATCCCGACATCAAATTACTTAATCACAGATATGCTCAATTTACAGTATTTAACCTCTTTTAACTTTACCCAGCGAGTATCTGCAACACCAGATATTACAGCATGGTTATCACGTAACTTTTTTTTTAATATATATAGAAGCATACATTCACAATTGTGATATTGCTCATTTCACCTTACAAGAGTCCTTATTCGTCAATAGACAAGAGGCACTTGTTTGTAAATAGTCCCCTGAGGTAGTTCTAATAAAAAAAAATTAAAAAAAAGAGAGTAATTTGCAAACCACCAACAAGTCTCTGTTAGGAAGGAAAAACAGTCCATTCATTTGCTCTAGCAAGAAAAAATGGCAAACAGTCCTTCAAGGAAGAAAAAGATTCAAGAAGTGTCAAAAAAAAAAAAGAAAGTCTCAAAGTGATTCAAAGTGTCCACAGTTTCAAAACCGCACAACAGTCGATTATTTTTCAATATCTGATAACAGTCCATTGTTTTTGTTTCGCAATAGTTTCTCACTATGGGCAATAAACAGTCTCTGGGTAATGTTCTGTATAGTGACATTTCATGCCTTTAACACAGGCCATGCAGTGAGTAGTTATGGGGTAAAATTCATGTGGTAGTGCAATTCAAAGTTAATAGCACACATATGAGGGCTGGGGGTAACAAAGGGGTGGTGATGACCAGGGTGTCACAGTTGTCATCCCCCTAGATGCAAAGTGTGGGCAGTGGTTGTTGCCCACTATCTGCACATTGTAGCATGATGGGGACCCAAGATTGTCATAGGTAAACTTTTTAGGTGGCCGTCGTTTTCTCCTGGTGAACTGGTACCCGTTTTCCTCCTCGGAGGTCCTGTCTCTGGACCCAGGCGCTGCAGCTGCTTCCCCTAACAGGTAAGTCTTGTTGCATTAGGTCAACAGTTGGTTCGTTTTCATTAAGTTCTTTTCTTATTTCAGGTGCAGACTCTGGAAGAGCTATCTCTGACTCGGGTGGAAGTGACTGTGGCCTTGGTCCCACCACTGGAGAGTTAGATCGAGGCTCAGAAGGTACTGACTGTTGTGGTAACACATTTCTTTTTTCTAGGCAATCACTGCTTTCTTGTGGTCTTATCTGAAAGGGCTACACTTGAAAGTAGTATTCATCCTCTTCACTTTCATTATCGTACTCTGACTCACATTCTCTTCCCCGGGCGGGCTGAGTTCTGCTGTTTCTTAGTTGCTGTCCTTGTTTTGGTTTAGTACTTTGAGCTGGTGTGATTTCAAGAGGTAGATAGTCACATGGAAGAAGAAGATTGCGATGTAAAACTCGTGATCTACCTTTACTCTGTTCAGGTTTTACTTCGTAGACTGGTGCATCATCTGCCACCTGGCGTGTAATGACGTGAACTTCATCCTCCCAGTAATTTCGCAGTTTCCCGGTCCCACCTCTTGGAGTCAGGTTTTTTACGAGGACCCTGCTTCCTGGGAACAGGTCAGTACACCTCACTCGTTGGTCGTAATTCCTTTTGTTTCTTTCTGCACACTTGTTTGCCCGTTCCCTCGCTATCTCACAAGCTTCCTGCATTCCTTTTGTCCATCGTTCCATGTACTCACTGTAACTTTGGGAGTTATTGTCGGAGTTGAGTCCGAAGAGAGCATCGATTGGCAACTTTGGTGAGCGTCCGAACAGCAATTGGAAAGGTGAGAAACCAGTCACGTCACATCTAGTACAGTTATAGGCAAAGATCAATTTGTTCAGTGCATCTTTCCAATTAGCTTTTTGTCTTTCAGTCAGGGTTTTCAGCATCTGCAATAGTGTCCGGTTAAATCGTTCCACCTGCCCATTCCCCTGGGGGTGGTAGGGGGTGGTCCTTGAGCCGGCAACGCCGCTGTACTTTTTGAGTTGGGTGAGTAGCTGGTTTTCAAATTCTCCCCCTTGATCGTGGTGAATTCTGGACGGAAACCCAAACTTCAGAGCCTACGGTCAGCTACTGTTTTTGCTGATTTTGAGGTGGTGGCATATGCCTGGGCAAATCGAGTGAAGTGGTCGACGATTACCAAAATGTACTCATAGCCCTCTTTGCATTTGTCCAGATGGAGAAAGTCAATGGACACCAATTCAAATGGGTGGGTCGTTTTGATATTTTTAAGGGGCGCTCTTGTCTCACGGCAGGTTTTTTTCTGTTTGATACAGCAGCAGGTTCTCAGGACATAATTTTCAATGTCTTTCTGCATGTAAGGCCAGAAAAAACGATCCCTAATGAGGCTTGTGGTGCGATCGAGTCCCTGATGACCCATCTCATCATGCATCTCTCTCAGAACAGTTCTTTTGAATTGCGTTGGTAACACCAGCTGTTTTCTTTGAGACGTTTGGCAGAACAGGATGCCATGTTCATCTAGCTTCAGCTTCTCCCACTCTCTCAGAAGAACTTTGGCTGGCGAGTTGACTGAACGCCACTGCTGAGGAGGCCTAGATCCTGCTTGTAAGTGTTCACTTATTACTCTAATGTCCTTGTCATCCTTTTGTGCTTGTCTGATTTCCTCTTTTGACAGGGGTTTGGGGAGTCCCTCATTTTCCTCCACACTTGCCAGTACACTCAGACAGGCTACTGCAAGAGTCACATCTGGATTCCCTTGAAACTCCACTGCTTGGATCACAGCTCCCACACAGTCAGGTGAAAACTGCTCAGTACATTCTCTCATTGTTGTCTCCAGGTCCGCCGGCATCCTGGAGAGTGAGTCAGCATCTATGTTTTCTTTACCTGGACGGTAACGGATGGTAAAGTGAAAATCGGCGAGCTCTGACACCCATCTACACCCGGTGGCATTCAACTTGGCAGAGGTCAGGACATAGGTCAATGGATTATTGTCACTGAAAACTGTAAAGGTTGGTGCATAGTACAGGTAGTCTCTGAATTTTTCAGTGATGGCCCATTTCAGAGCTAAGAATTCCAGCTTCCCGCTGTGCAGATGGTCATTTTTCTTCGCTGCCGTCAAAGTCCGAGAACCATAGGCAATTACTCTCAGCTTGCCATTCTGCTGCTGGTATAAAACAGCTCCCAACCCTTGGTTGGACGCATCTGTATGAAGGATGAACGGTTGAGAGAAGTCCGGAAATCCCAGGATCGGAGGCTGAATCAAGCAGTTAATCAACTTTTCTAGTATCTCCTGATGTTTTTCTGTCCACTCAATTGATTTACTTGATGGCACCACATGATTTAATTTGTTGTTTCTTACTTTGTGTTTCCCCTTCCTCTGTGGCCCAGCACCTTCAGTGTTACTTTTTAGCAGATCATAGAGGGGACTGGCAATTCGGGAAAAGTCTTTAATGTATTGCCGATAATAGCTGAGCAGGCCCAGAATCTTGCGTAGCTCCCCCACCGTGCTTGGTGTCTGTTCCTTCAGTGCCGTTATAGCAACGGTGTCTGAGGGATCAATACGGCTGCCTTCAGCTGACACAATTCTCCCCAGATATCGCACCTCCTTCTTAAAGAGCTCACATTTTCTTGGTTTTAACTTAACTCCATGGGACTGTAACCTCTGTAGTACTTTCTTCACCGCTTCCACTTGTTCATCGAAGGACTCAGTGAAGACCAGAATGTTGTCTAAGTACGGTATGCAAATTTTGTCTCTTATCCCTTCCAGGCTCTCTTCCATAAACCGTTGGAACGCTGCAGGCACATTCATAAGGCAGAAAGGAATATGAATCCATTCGTATAGGCCCCACGGTGTTGAGAATGTAGTCAGGTGCCTGCTCTCCGGGGACATGAAACCTTGGTGGTACGGCTTTCCTTGGTCTAGCAGTGAAAACCACGCATTGCCTCCCAGCCCATCTAGGATATCCTGCACCCTGGGTATTGGCTGGCGATCAGGGATTGTTTTGCTGTTCAGGTCCCTGTAATCAATACATAGCCTGAGGCTACCATCCTTTTTACGGACACAGACAATTGGGGACGAGTAAGGGGAATGAGACTTGGGCACCCACCCTTGAGCAATCAGGTCATGTAAGTAGTCCTTCATCTCTTGATATAACGGTTTAGGAACTGATGTGTATGTGCGGGCAACAGGGGTGTTATTATTTAATAAGATACTCAGTTGCAAACCTGGAACACAGCCGATATCGTCATCTGACTTCGAAAAGGCATGACATTCTTCACGTAACATCCGCTTTACTTGTTGTTGTTGGGGCGGAGTTAAATGGCTCACATCCACTGGAGGGTCCCATCGATCTGTATTGCCATCTCCCTCAGTTGTCCCTGGTAGAACCTGAGTAACAGATGCTGTGGCTTCACACTGTGCATTTGATATTGGTAAGACAGACTTAACTGGCTGCAGAGTTCCTAGCTCTGTTCTACCACTGAGCGTGATGTCGTGATCCGTTCCATTCTGCACACTGATAGTAATTATTGGGCGGGCCCCCTTTTCCAGAATGAGGAGGGTATCAATGAGTTCAAGGCCATTTGGGTACACTGGGTTAACGTGTGGCTCAAACAGTATCACCGTATCTTGTTTCACGTGAGGCACTTTTACCAGACACTGAATTTGCATAACGGTGTGCTTCCGTACGTTCACAGGCTCCTTCCTGGTTCTTACTACGTACTCGCTGAGCCCCTCTGTAGTCACCAAACTGATGAAGATATGTACACTTTTCTTCTTTATGCTAGGGAAAGCACTTCTCACAGTTCTGTACAAACAAGCATTAGTCACATCAAGAGATCCACTTGTTTCACTTCGTCTCATTATTTGTTCTATCACGTTATACCCGATGATAGGTCTAGGCAATTCTTGGTCCTTCAAAACAAGCACAGGAATGTTTAACTCTTTCTCATTGGTTACAGGGGATGCCAGCTTGAAAGTCAACTCCACCCATCCACTGTATGGCATGTTCACTCCACTGGCTGCCACCAGACGCAGGCTGTCTGGCGCTTCGGTCGCCTCCGAAATATTTCTCAGTGTCACCTCAGGTGCATATTTGGCTTTCCACTCCTCATCTATAATGCATACTTGGGAGCCTGTGTCCCATAATGCTTCAGTCATTTTTTTTCTGTAGATAACAGGTAACAAGGCACTGTTTTCCCACTAAGGACGTGATGGTAGAATGCTGGTTAACCTGACAAGGGTCAGTTAAAATACTATCCAGCGACTGAGACTCAAACTGCCTCTGATGGCCCATGCTACATTTCTCATTTTTCTGGGACTTCTCTGCCGCTCGGGTCACACCCTGTCCCTTGGGGGTAACCCGCTCCTGTTTAACGGAGCTCCAAGCTGAGGCCTGGCACCTTTACTCTTACAGCCAGCTGAGAAATGCTCGCTGCTTCCACAGTGGTAACAATGGGTGCAAGGTTCTTCTGCTTCGCGCTGCTGGTAATGGAAACATTGTCTGGCTCGTGAGGGACGAGGCTGGTGGAACTGATGGGGGTGCTGTTGTGGTGGCACCATATACTGCTGGGGATAATACTGCGGTGCTGCAAAGCTTGACGGCTGAGTTGCATAATTGACGGACATGGGGTGCTGCTGAGGAGAAGGATACACATACGGCTGTCCATGGTGGGTTTCTAATATTGAATAATGCTGACGTGACTGGAGAGAATGTTCTGGTGGAACAGTGGACAGCTGAACTGGGTTTGCAGGTAAAGGAGGTATTTTCTGTTCCCTCACCTGTTGTTGGCTTTGTGAGAACTGGTGTGGAGACATGTATGGACTTCCCTGCCGTTGGTAGGTAGCTGTATCGGGTTTCCAGGTTTGATGCTCTTGGACTTGGGTCCATCCTGATGTCTGTTTGGACACTGCTGCTGCTGGTTCTTTGTTATACACTGCAAAACACTGCTGAGGGACAGATAAGGGCTGTTGGATTGACTCTTTGATTTGTATAATATCATCACTCAGGCTTTTCAGTTGTGACATTAAATCGAACTTCGACTGTTTGGACTGAAGTTTTTGTTCAGGGGTGGGCTCATGTAACTGTACAGCATGAACAGTACAATTTTTTTCATATTTTCGCTTATTTTGTCTTTCAGATTCATTGGAACAAGCTACATTGAGTTTCTCCAGCAACACTTCGTCTGGAACAGTGGGATCTGAAAGGTATGGCTGAAGGTCACTTTGGATGCGGTCGTTTTGCAGTCCAGTCAAAACGGCATGCAAGAACATATTCTGAACTAGGGCGGGATCATATTTCAACCACGAGTCATCCTGTCTCAGATCAAGGGCTCGAATTAGGAAGCTTTGTGGCATTTCTCTAGTGCGCTGAGCTTCTGTGGTGAGCTGCTTATATAATTCAGTCGCATTTTTCTCCTGATAATGAGAACGAAGTATCCGCCTTAGCATTGGGAGTGTCAGCCCTGCCTTCCCCTCAAGATAGCTCCGCAGCTGAAGCCCTGGTGTGATAGCCCTGATGACAGCATCTACTATTTCCTGTTCTGCATACCCCTTTTTGAGTCCACCTTCTATCTGCCGTGCCAGACTGGAGAATGAGAGCCGATCCTTCTGCCCTAGCTCTCCTGTTAGACCAGAAATGTTGAAGTCTTTCTGCCATATTGAGGCAACTTGTCTCTGAAATGTGGGTGAAGAATAAACTGGGTTCTGGGCTGCATATGTCTGTCTGTCTGCTGTATTTTGTAATGCAGTGGAGCTAATATACATGGTAGAAAACAATTCAGCTGTACTCTCTCCACTTTCTTGTATTGTTCTCTGGGCTGTGTTAACGTCTCCAAGTTTAATTTCCTCCCTCTGTATCTTTTTCAGGAGCATTAATTGTGATTCCCATGAGCTGGCTCAGTTTGTCATTAATTGTTAACAGTTCAGCCATACCGCCATCTTCGAACTCCTCTAGCTCAGCTCTCAGTAAATAGTTACTAAGGAGGCTCAACAGGAACAAACGAGTCACATTTGTCTCATCTTCTCGTGTTAGGTGAAGAAAGACACTGAGTTTTGTCAGTTTTTCCCGTGATAGTGTGCATAATTTCTCACCAATTTCCTCTTGAAGATGTTTAAGCTCCTCCATTTCTGCTGCTATGTAGACAGGCCGTTGAGAGTGGTGTTTCACTTAATGACTTGACTTGGCCGCCGCTGGTATCAGACTGAATCTCCAGCGCACCCCACTGCTCAATCAGATCTTTTCCGCCACTCGTCCTGACTGTCTCACCCTGTAGCTCATCTGGTTCGCTAATGAGGGATGATGTTGCTTGATGGGCTCTGCCAGTAAGGGAGTCACTCCACCGAACATCGATCCCAGCGGTGCCTCCAAAATTGTAGCACTCCTGGAAAGAAGTGTAAAATAACTAAAAAGAAAGGATGCTGGTGTGATGGCTTCACATGTCTGCATTTACTGAGAATGAATCAATGAGAGCATATGCACACTACAACAACTCAGTACACTACATGGTCAACACATGTATGACTTTTGCATAGTAATAACTGGCTATAACATGGACAACTTGAAACACTTTTCATACTCAGCTTTTACAATTACCAAAATGACAGTCAATCTCATATATTTCACCAGAAGATTAAAGTTTCGAAGACATGCAGACATGCACCAAAATAATCAAGATATATATATATATATATATATATATATATATATATATATATATATATATATATAGTGGGTACGGAAAGTATTCAGACCCCCTTAAATTTTTCACTCTTTGTTATATTGCAGCCATTTGCTAAAATCATTTAAGTTAATTTTTTTCCTCATTAATGTACACACAGCACCCCATATTGACAGAAAAACACAGAATTGTTGACATTTTTGCAGATTTATTAAAAAAGAAAAACTGAAATATCACATGGTCCTAAGTATTCAGACCCTTTGCTGTGACACTCATATATTTAACTCAGGTGCTGTCCATTTCTTCTGATCATCCTTGAGATGGTTCTACACCTTCATTTGAGTCCAGCTGTGTTTGATTATACTGATTGGACTTGATTAGGAAAGCCACACACCTGTCTATATAAGACCTTACAGCTCACAGTGCATGTCAGAGCAAATGAGAATCATGAGGTCAAAGGAACTGCCTGAAGAGCTCAGAGACAGAATTGTGGCAAGGCACAGATCTGGCCAAGGTTACAAAAAAAATTCTGCTGCACTTAAGGTTCCTAAGAGCACAGTGGCCTCCATAATCCTTAAATGGAAGACGTTTGGGACGACCAGAACCCTTCCTAGAGCTGGCCGTCCGGCCAAACTGAGCTATCGGGGGAGAAGAGCCTTGGTGAGAGAGATAAAGAAGAACCCAAAGATCACTGTGGCTGAGCTCCAGAGATGCAGTCGGGAGATGGGAGAAAGTTGTAGAAAGTCAGCCATCACTGCAGCCCTCCACCAGTCGGGGCTTTATGGCAGAGTGGCCCGACGGAAGCCTCTCCTCAGTGCAAGACACATGAAAGCCCGCATGGAGTTTGCTAAAAAACACCTGAAGATTCTCTGGTCTGATGAGACCAAGATAGAACTTTTTGGCCTTAATTCTAAGCATGTGTGGAGAAAACCACACTGCTCATCACCTGTCCAATACAGTCAACAGTGAAGCATGGTGGTGGCAGCATCATGCTGTGGGGGTGTTTTTCAGCTGCAGGGACAGGACGACTGGTTGCAATCGAGGGAAAGATGAATGCGGCCAAGTACAGGGATATCCTGGACGAAAACCTTCTCCAGAGTGCTCAGGACCTCAGACTGGGCCGAAGGTTTACCTTCCAACAAGACAATGACCCTAAGCACACAGCTAAAATAACGAAGGAGTAACAACAACTCTGTGACTGTTCTTGAATGGCCCAGCCAGAGCCCTGACTTAAACCCAATTGAGCATCTCTGGAGAGACCTAAAAATGGCTGTCCATTTACCATCCAACCTGACAGAACTGGAGAGGATCTGCAAGGGGGAATGGCAGAGGATCCCCAAATCCAGGTGTGAAAAACTTGTTGCATCTTTCCCAAAAAGACTCATGGCTGTATTAGATCATGCTTCTACTAAATACTGAGCAAAGGGTCTGAATACTTAGGACCATGTGATATTTCAGTTTTTCTTTTTTAATAAATCTGCAAAAATGTCAACAATTCTGTGTTTTTCTGTCAATATGGGGTGCTGTGTGTACATTAATGAGGAAAAAAAAAATAACTTAAATGATTTTAGCAAATGGCTGCAATATAACAAAGAGTGAAAAATGTAATGGGGTCTGAATACTTTCCGTACCCACTGTATGTGATTTTCACTAGTATTTAACCTTAATCACATATATAATCTTTATAGCATGTAATTGACGATGTAAAAATACATTTAGAATACAATCCATATTCTCAGTTGAGAACATGCTGCTCAGTTCGTTGTCTGATGTATTACATTGAATGATGAGACATATGAAATTCACTCTTTAAATACATTCACTCAAATGTAACGCATAACACACAGTTAACAGCCAACACCGCAGATTAAACGACCATGTGTTTAAATTGAAGATAATTCATAACGCTAAACAATATTATCTCTTATGGATTCAAATAATATTTCTACTTTAACCATTCATTATATATGGCGGGCTTTCGCGCACCTATGCTAATCATGTGCTCAACTGCACTGAACTCATGACAACTCTTAATAAAGTATCAAATAACAGTTTTCAACACATACAACTCACTTATATTATTTCAAACAGTGTTTATACTCAGATCGACATTATATTTTGTGCATTCTACTTTGCAGTTACCTGGAAAGAAGTGTAAAAGAATTAAAGAAAGGATGCTGGTGTGATGGCTTCACGTGTCTGCATTTACTGAGAATGAAGCACATCACGGGCGTGCACCCCGACCCAACGTACGATGACGTCATGCAAGTATGCCGAATGAAAATAATTAATTTACTAATTGCACGAAATATATTTTCCTTCTCATAAACACAAACAACGAATTAAATACTATTTTACAATATTAGAAAAATAACATTAACCCTAGAAAAATAACATTAACCAGTTGTATATTAACTTTGGGAACTTAATCACCATATCACATAAACACCAACCTGTTTGTTGTTCAGTATCTTCAGTGTGTTTGATTCTGCAGGGTTCTGGATCTCTCATCTTCTCTCTGTCCTCTTTAATAAACTCAGTCTTTAATCAGATTTCAGCTCTTCCTGATGCTCTGATGCTCGTCTTCACTTCTGAACTGATGGAGATATTCCAGCATTTATTGGTGAACTGCTGAATGTGTGATTGTTGTGGGAGGAGCTTCACTGAACATGAATTTCTGTGAGGAAGAAGCAGATTTACCTAAAACAACTACAGGTAAATCATTACACTAGAGAACACATTATCTAAATATAGTTTGATTTTCCAATAACTACATTCAGAGCAATAAAGTAATGAACGTGTTATAGTTTTATATGTGCAGAAACTGACAGTGATCATAAAATCTTCTTTAAACAGAAAGAGTACCACAAAGCATAATTTTAATGTTTCCATATTATAAATCTCTTCATATTTATTTAAACTGTCCTATGTGGCACATTTTATATGAAGTATTTAGCAGTATCTGTTCTTAATTTTAACCATGTAAAGTAACTATAGAAAATTTTATCTACCAAAGATAAATGTCAGCGAAAAAAAACCCGTTATAAATATAAAATTGCAGCAGCAAAACTTGGTATCGGTTCTCATCCATTCCTCTCACAGATCACATTCATTAACAGCAACATTATTACACACACCATCAAAACAATTGTTCACACGAACATACAAAAACACAAAATCACTCTGGTCTTAATGAACTTAAAGTTCTTAATGAGTCCTAAGACCTTGAACTTAGAACAGCAGGCAAGCATGTGAGTGTCACGGTTCATGGGTCCGTGTGCTCATTCCTGGGGGCGTGTGGTGTTGCGTGGTTCTGCCGCTGCTGGCAACCCCGCTTCCTAATCAGGGGTTCACCTGCATCCTATTTCACTGCCTATATCTGGGTCGCTCTTTCATGATCCTTTGTCAGTTCGTTTTTCTCGCTCACCTCTGTTTGTTCTCTCCTCGGCTTCTAGTGTGTTTTCTGTGACCTGCTCGGATTGTTCCCTCCTCGGCTGTACTTCTGTTCTCACGGACCATTGCTCTATGAGCTAGGACGTCACTCTGGGATTATTGGAAACTGTTGTGGTTTCTGCATTCTGTGAAGCCAATAAACTGTTTTCTTCACTCGCAATTGGATCTGAGTCTTTGCTTACGTGACAGAACGAACTGACCAGAAGATGGATCCAGCGAGTGCCACTGAGCTAAGAAGCTTTTTCGAGAACAACAACGCAAGAATGACTCAACAGGAGGAACAGATGCTGAGCACTGGCCGCGCCGTTCAGGCATTAGTCTCGCAGATTTCCGAATTAACCTCCCAGTTTCAACGTTTTAAGGTGGAGTCCACACAACAGCCCATTGTGCACAATCCACCTGCACTTCCAGATGCATCTAGTACCATCCATTCTGCTGAACCTCGGTTGCCGCCTCCCACTACCTACTCCGGTGAGCCTCACTTGTGCCATCCTTTTTTGACTAAATGCTCCTTATACTTTTCTCTTCAGCCGTCATCATTCCCCACAGAGGAATCTAAGATAGCATTTGCTATCACATCGCTTTCTGGACGGGCCGCTCTCTGGGGCACCACGGTCTGGGACAATAAGCACCAGTGTGTTTCCTCGTTCCAGGCGTTCTCGAGTGAACTGAGAAAGGTTTTTGATCGAGCAGCATCTGGAAGAGAGGCGGCACGGATCTTGGCGGAGTTACGTCAGACTCACCGAACAGTTACAGACTATTCTATTGAGTTTCGTACCTTGGCAGCAGAATGCAGCTGGAATGCCGAGGCCCAATGGGATATGTTTTTACACGGACTGACTCCGCATATCCAAAACGAGATGTATGCCCTGGATTTACCCACCTCTTTGGATGGGCTTATTGACTTGGCTATCCGGGTGGACGCCAGGTTGTGGCGGCGAAGTCAGCACAGACCTCTTCTCTCGACTACTGATCGTCTAGACCGCTCTTCATACAACTCATATGAGGCGCTGGACGAAGTCTCGGATTCCGAGCCCATGCAAGTGGGACGTCGTAGCTGCGGGTTATGCTTATACTGCGGGGAAGCTGGCCATATGGTGGCACAGTGCCCGGTAAAAGCCAGAGCCCGCCGGTAAACAGGAGGTTACTGGTGGGCGGGTTCGCTACGGAAAAGACCTCCCACACTGTCACCCATCTCCCGATCAAGGTGCAGTGGGACTCGGACAATTACAGCTGTCAGGCTCTCATTGACTCGGGAGCCGAGGGTAATTTTTTGGATTTTACTCTGGCCCGTAAGCTTAAAATTCCTGTATTTGTCCTTAAGAATCCCATTTCTGTCGTTGCCCTCAGCAGTCAATTATTGTCTCCTGTTACTCACACCACAGGCTTAATAAGACTGGTCACCACGGGCAATCACACGGAGGACATTCATTTTTTTCTAACTAATTCTCCTTCTGTTCCCGTAGTCCTCAGTCATCCCTGGTTGACTTTACACAAGCCTCACATTAACTGGGGTCTCAATTATGTCCTGGCCTGGAGTGATAAGTGTCATGCTTCTTGTCTGTTGTCTGCTTGTCCTTTTGTCTCTTGTTCTGTGTTTCAGGGTGAGCATGGGGACCTGTCTAACGTGCCCAGTGAGTATCTCGACCTGAAGGGAGTGTTCAGTAAGTCTCGAGCTGCTTCTCTTCCTCCGCATTGTCCCTATGACTGTGCTATAGACTTATTGCCAGGTACGTCTCCGCCTAAGGGCAGATTATACTCACTTTCCGCTCCGGAGATGGAGGCCATGGAGAAATATATTTCTGATTCTCTAGCAGCCAAGATCATCCGCACCTCTTCGTCACCGGCGGGTGCGGGGTTCTTTTTCGTGGAAAAGAAAGACGGTTCCTTGTGTCCTTGCATCGACTATCGGGGGCTGAACAGCATCACGGTGAAGAATACTTATCCTTTGCCGTTGATGTCTTCTGCCTTCGAGCGTCTGCAGGGTGCGTTGTTTTTCACAAAATTGGATCTCCGTAACGCTTACCATTTGGTTCGCATGAGAGAGGGGAATGAATGGATGAATGGAAGACCGCTTTTAATACCCCCTGGGGGCACTTTGAATATCTTGTTCTTCCGTTCGGTCTTTCAAACGCTCCCGCTGTCTTTCAGGCACTCGTCAACGACGTGCTGAGAGATATGCTCGATCAGTTCATTAATGTCTACCTGGATGACATATTGATTTTTTCTCATTCTCTCCAGGAACATATTCAGCACGTCAGGCAAGTGCTTCAGAGGCTGTTAGAGAATGGGCTTTATGTCAAGGCGGAGAAATGCGTTTTCCATGCGCAGTCAGTCCCCTTTTTAGGGTACATCGTGTCGGCCGAGGGAGTGTCCATGGATCCCGACAAAGTTAAGGCTGTGGTGGATTGGCCAATCCCAGATTCTCGTAAGGCCCTGCAGAGGTTTCTGGGCTTTGCCAATTTTTACCGGCGTTTTATTCGCAATTTCAGTCAGCTAGCTTCTCCTCTGACCGCCTTAACCTCCACCAAGACTGCGTTCAGGTGGTCTAACGCAGCTGATGCTGCATTCACCAAACTAAAGGGCTGCTTTGTTTCAGCCCCCATTCTCGTCGCCCCTGATCCATCACGTCAGTTTGTGGTGGAGGTTGACGCTTCAGAGGAGGGAGTTGGTGCGGTCTTGTCCCAGCGCTCTTCCTCGGATGACAGGGTGCATCCTTGCGCGTTTTTGTCTCACCGTTTATCTCCCGCCGAACGCAACTACGATATTGGTAATAGGGAGCTGCTGGCAGTCAAGCTCGCCTTGGAGGAGTGGCGTCATTGGTTGGAGGGTTCGGGGGTTCCTTTCATTGTCTGGACCGACCATAAGAATTTGGAATACATCAAATCCGCCAAAAGGTTAAACTCCAGGCAGGCTCGGTGGGCTTTATTTTTCGGTCGTTTCGATTTTTCTATTTCTTACCGTCCGGGATCTAAGAACATCAAACCTGATGCGTTATCCCGTATTTTTGACCATTCCGAACGCCCGTCGTCTCTGTGGTGTCTTGGGAGATGGAATCGAAGGTTTGCACGGCCTCTGAAGGGGTAACGCCCCCGCCCGGATGCCCACCGGCTCGTTTGTTTGTACCTGAGAGTTTACGGTCGGACGTCATTCGATGGGGTCATTCTTCCAAGTTGGCTTGTCATTCTGGGGTGAGCAGTTCTACATTTCTTATTAAACAACGATTCTGGTGGCCGTCTATGGCTCGTGACATACGACTTTTTGTTTTGGCTTGCTCTGTCTGTGCTATTTCTAAGACTTCCAATCGACCCTCTGCGGGACTCCTCCAGCCGCTGTTAGTTCCTTCGAGACCCTGGTCCCATATCTCGCTAGATTTCGTTACGGGTCTCCCACCCTCTCAGGGCAACACGGTGGTTTTGACCGTGGTGGACCGGTTCTCGAAGGCAACTCATTTTATCCCTCGGCCCAAACTGCCTTCGGCCAGAGAAACAGCGGTTGCTGTCATTGACCACGTTTTTCGCATTCATGGCCTCCCGACGGACGTTTGAGGGTAGTTTAGGGTACCAGCCACCTGTTTTTCCCTGTACTGAATCCGAAGTCGCGGTTCCCTCCGCTCACACCTTTGTCCAGAGGTGTCGTCGCACCTGGAGCAGAGCCAGACAGACTCTCCTCCGGGTGGGAGCGCGCACCAAGGCCCAAGCCGATCGCCACCGGTCTAAGCCTCCCGTCTACGTCGTTGGTCAAAAAGTGTGGCTTTCATCTACAGCCCCAAATCAGAAAAAGTTGGGACAGTATGGAAAACGCAAATAAAAAAAGAAAGTAGTGATTTCTAAATTTACTTTGACTTGTATTTCATTGCAGACAATATGAACTAAATATTTCATGTTTTGTTTGGTCAACTTCATGTCATTTGTAAATATACATCCTTTCCTGTCATTCAGACCTGCAACACATTCCAAAAAAAGTTGGGACAGTAAAGCATTTACCACTTTGTAATGTTGCCATTCCTTTTCACAACACTTAAAAGACGTTTAGGGACTGAAGACACCAAGTGATGAAGTGTTTCAGGTGTAATTTTGTCCCATTCTTCCTGCAAACAAGTCTTAAGGTGGGCAACAGTACGGGGTCTTCGTTGTCACATTTTGCGCTTCAAAATGCAACACACATTCTCTATTGGAGACAGGTCGGGACTGCAGGCAGGCCAGTCAAGTACCCGTACCCTCTTCCTCCGCAGCCAGAACTTTATAATGTGTGCAGAATGTGGTTTTGCATTGTCTTGTTGAAATATGCATGGACGTCCCTGGAAAAGATGTCTTCTTGAAGGCAACATATTGTGCTCCAAAATCTCTATGTACTTTTCAGCATTAATGGTGCCATCACAAAAGTGCAAGTTACCTTTGCCAAGGGCACTGACACAACCCCATACCATGACAGACCCTGGCTTTTGGACTTGTTGCTGGTAACAGTCTGGATGATCCTTTTCTTCTTTGGTCCGGAGCACACGGCGTCCATTCCTCCCAAAAAATACCTGAAATACTGATTCATCTGACCACAGTACACGTTTCCACTGTGTGATGGTACATCCCAGATGCCTCCGAGCCCAGAGAAGTCGACGGCGCTTCTGGACACTGTTAACATAGGGCTTCCTTTTGGCACAGTACAGTTTTAACTGGCATTTGTGGATGTAACTACGTATTGTGGCACTTGACAAAGGTTTGCCAAAGTAGTCCTGAGCCCATGTGGTGATATCGCTTATAGATGAATGACGATTCTTGATGCAGTGCCGCCTGAGGGATCGGAGATCACGGTTGTTCAGCTTAGGCTTGCGCCCTTGTCCTTTACGCACTGACATTCCTCCAGATTCCTTGAATCTTTTAATTATGTTATGCACTGTTGAAGGTGAAATATCCAAATCTCTTCCTGTCTTTCTTTGAGGAACATTGTTTTTTAAACATTTCAATAATTTTCTCACGTATTTGTTGGCAAACTGGCGATCCTCGGCCCATCTTTGCTCCTAAAGGACTAGACCTTTCTTGGATGCTGCTTTTGTACCAAATCATAATTACAATCACCTGTTGACATCACCTGTTTCAAATCACATCATTATTTAACCAATTTACCTCATTACTAGCCCTAAATTGCTCCTGTCCCAACTTTTTTTGGAATGTGTTGCAGGTCTGAATGACAGGAAAGGATGTATATTTACAAATGACGAAGTTGACCAAACAAAACATGAAATATTTTGTGTTCATATTGTCTGCAATGAAATACAAGTCAAAGTAAATTTAGAAATCACTACTTTCTTTTTTTATTTGCGTTTTCCATACTGTCCCAACTTTTTCTGATTTGGGGTTGTAAGAACATTCCTCTTCGCACCGTTTGTAATAAACTTGCTCCCAAATTCATTGGCCCGTTTACTGTCACCAAGATCATTAGTCCGGTGGCAGTCCACCTCAAACTTCCTCCTGCGTACAGGAGAGTTAATTCCGTCTTTCATGTTTCTAAATTAAAGCCCGTATTTCATTCTACTATTAACCCGCCTGTCCCGGTTCCCCCACCGCCGCGTCTTGTAGATGGGGAACCTGTTTATTTGGTGAAACGTATTCTGGACTCGAGACGGAGGGGTCGAGGATTTCAGTACTTGGTGGACTGGGATTGTTACGGACCGGAGGAGAGGAGTTGGGTGCCTGCGAGAGACATACTGCGAGAGACACACTGGATCACTCTCTTATTGATGATTACAATCGGCAGGCAGGCGCTTCTGGGAGCGCCGAGAGGCGCTCTTAGGAGGAGGGGTACTGTCACGGTTCATGGGTCCGTGTGCTCATTCCTGGGGGCGTGTGGTGTTGCGTGGTTCTGCCGCTGCTGGCAACCCCGCTTCCTAATCAGGGGTTCACCTGCATCCTATTTCGCTGCCTATATCTGGGTCGCTCTTTCATGATCCTTTGTCAGTTCGTTTTTCTCGCTCACCTCTGTTTGTTCTCTCCTCGGCTTCTAGTGTGTTTTCTGTGACCTGCTCGGATTGTTCCCTCCTCGGCTGGACTTCTGTTCTCACGGACCATTGCTCTACGAGCTAGGACGTCACTCTGGGATTATTGGAAACTGTTGTGGTTTCTGCATTCTGTGAAGCCAATAAACTGTTTTCTTCACTCGCAATTGGATCTGAGTCTTTGCTTACGTGACAGTGAGGAAGTGCAAAGTTTTCAAAGAAAACACACAAACATTGCTGTACTCGATGAAAACAAGGCAGACATGATCTTGTATATTGTTGCATAAACATACAGTGAAAAGCGTATGTTACACTTTGAAATTTTCTTCTAGAATTTGCATTTTTATTAGGCTCCTATGTGCAGGTTCAGTAATGTCACTTTAATGGAAATTAATAAGTTATTTTCTTTGCCTTAAAGTGAAATAACTGAACCTACACACAAGAGCTTGATAAAAATGCTCATTTTAGAAGAAAATTTCCAACAGCACTCACTGATTGCAACAATACACAATGTTTGTTTTTACATTTATGCATTTAGCAGACGCTTCTATCCAAAGCGACTTACATTGCATTCAAGTTACAGTTTCTACATTTTATCAGCTCTTGCTTTCCCTGGGAATCGAACCCATGATCTTGGCGTTACTAGCACCATGCTGTACCATTTGAGCTACAGGAAAGCTTTTTAGTACACTTCACCAAACCCACACTACAAAACAATAAAATATTCATATAAAAGCCAGTAAACCTTAAGAATAGCCTATTATTTGTGACATTAGAATAAAATATATGGATATAATAATGTATACAATTTTGAGTGTTGTACCGGCAAACTTCTTCTCACTTGATTCCTGATGGTTTTAGAGGACAATTACTCCTAGTTTGAATAAAATTTGAATTCATTTAGATATGAAGTAACACTATTTGCTTGAAGTTGTTTTGTGTTTATGAGACAATCACTATAAACTGACCTGACAGACCGTGATTAACCTTATTC
This sequence comes from Schizothorax lantsangensis, assembly GCA_027422415.1. Taxonomy (NCBI): domain Eukaryota; kingdom Metazoa; phylum Chordata; class Actinopteri; order Cypriniformes; family Cyprinidae; genus Schizothorax; species Schizothorax lantsangensis. Next base: position 76,275 of record JAPDDO010000092.1, read on the forward strand.
TTTTGTCTCTATACAGAAAGTGACATTTGCATAGATGGGTGAACATAATCACCTGATGTTGCAAATGTAGCAAATTAGCATTAAGCACCCAGTTTGCTCTTGTATGTCATTTAAATTAATAGCTTACATTTACAAAATGAGCCTGCAATAGCAGAAATAATCCTTTTTAATGAAAGTCCATGTTTATTAAAACTGTCAATGAAATGAAAATATTAAATGAAATTATAAAAAAAGAGATTGATGTTCAATTTAGTTACTTTTATTATTATATCCAAATATTTTATTCTAATGACACAAATAATAATCTCAAGGTTTACTGGGTTTTTCTTTGATTTTTTTAGTGTGAGTTTGGTGAAGTTTACTAAAACAAACATTTTAATGTGTCCTCCAAACTGACCTACAACCTCATCGGTTTGTACATGAGAAATTAATTAATTCATCAGCTCCACACGAGACACCAAGTTTTGAGTGTTGTATGAGTTTGAGGGCCCTGCAGAGATGACTACACTTCGGCTCACTTCACAGCCACTGCTACAGAGAAAACAACATTACTCACTGTAGAGCATAATTACACTTCAGTTATTGAATTTACTGACTTTTCTTTTGTTAACTGTTTTACTAATTTATGGACTGTGTAATGACATATAGTTACATAAATTGAAGTTATACATTTATAATTGTATGTAGTTATTGTGGATCACTGATTGTAATTATTTAACTGCATTGCATACAGTTTTATTTGTGAGTAATCATTGTTAAATTACATAGAATCAGTTGTTAAAATATGTTCATTATTTAGAAGCAAAACATACACAACAGAATATAATTAGTTTGACGTAATCAGTGGTGGTTCTAGTTTTTATTGCGCCCTGGGCGAGAGCACCAAATAACAAATCTGGCCAGCAACTGCATGGTTAATACAGATGGCGATCTTGTGACATGATGGACCTCAGGTAGGGTCTGATGAGCTTCAGCTCCTCTCTGCTACAGCTACAGTCACTGGGAGAGTAAGTCCCAACTAATTTGGATATTGACAGGACTCCAAACTTCTTTCCCACTTTTTCCAATCTGGACAATCTTTCCTGAAGGGCTGAGATCAACATCAACAGCATCAACACCAAAATGTCACCTCCAGCTTCTTCAGGGCATCACTTAAAGATTCATCAAATGATCTGCATGAAAAGTGCAGCTTTGTGGACCTCAGCCCTTCAAAAGTCTCTCACACGAGGAGCTGACAGAACAATGTGAGGCACTGCACTATAAAGGACTCTCAGACTAGAATGGCAAAGAGCTTGCACAGGATTTAAAGGACTTGTCTATCGTGCACCATGACCCTGTTTGAGCTGCTGATGTTTATTCATGAAAGGGAATAAACCTGAAACGGTTTGATCCCAGCTCCTCTGAGAAGGATTGAGCCTCAGGGAGTTTGGTTTGATCCCTAAACTCAGTAAGTTCCTCTCTCACCGCTGCTGCCTGAAATCTCAGTGGCTCATCACTCTCCCAACCTCTTTGAGGAAATTTCTATATTTCTATTTGATGGTGTGGGATTACACAAATTTAAAGGGGACCTATTATGCAAAAATCACTTTTATAAGGTGTTTGAACACAGTTGTGTGGCCGCAGTGCGTGAAAACAACCAGCCTATAATGGTAAAAATCCACCAACTCATTTATTTATAATCTAAAAATATAATTAACGGTCTCTCAGAATGAGCTGTTTCAGATTCTCCCTCTGTTCACGTCACCGAGGGGAAAATGTCCCGCCCATTTGTGACGCTGTCCTATAAGCTTAGACACAGCCCTGAGTGAGAAGCTGTGGTCCGCCTCCGCCATTACTGATCACTTGCTGTAGCTGCTGGAGATATACAATGTCAGCGCCAAAGAGGCTTTTCTAGTGTTGTGTTTTGGGATGCACTAACAATCGTAGGAGTCGTCATAATCTCCCCTCATCTGAGCCGCTGAGGACACTGTGGTAGAGCCCTGCGCGGGAGTGTTTTCTTAAACCCGCACCTGCTGAATTTCTGACAAGGACCGCCCGCTCCCGCAACCTGCGTGTTCCACTCCCGCCCGCGCCCACAATGTCTGTGTCCACTCCCGCCCGCGCCCGCGGACTTTCTCTCAGAGCTTGTGAAAAATGTACACAAATACAAGCAGACTAAATATTCATTCAAGTTAACATCCAGAATAACAGGCTTTAATCATGATTGCGTTTAAATAAGAGGAAGTAATGCTAAACCAAAGCACCACACATGACAAAAACATTGGGTATTTTTTTAAAATTAGTGTTATAAAACATTAACCGTTAAAACAAAGCCACAACTAGCAGCACCTCAGTTTTTAGTGTTAATGTTAATGAGCTCTGCTCACCCCGCCCCTCTGCTCTGTGGGGCGTGACACAACACACCTGGAGTGTTGCCTTGACAACAGTTGAGGGTATCTTTTGGTGGAAGAATGGCAGCAGGAGTTTCTGAGGACACTGTGTAACCATATCAATTTGAACTGGAGTCGGACCCGGAACAAGATGATGGCCCCGAAGAAGTTCGACAATTAAGGCTCGAACAGGATGTTTCTGAATGGTTGGTTAACGTAATGTCACTTTGATCTGTCTTTGTGTGTACTGGCAGGGTAGCATAGTGAGACACGAACGCTATGTGTTTACTGATGTATAGTTCATTGACAGATTGATGTTACAGCTAATGGTCATGAAAAACTTTTTTTCATTAAATGTAGGCTTGTCAGTGATGCGTAACGTTCTGTTTATAATAACACAATAACCATAACGCGTTGTTCATTACAAACGTGGGATTATGAATTATATTGAGAACGTCGTACATAGAAAACATGCCGTAATGTACACTTGATTTCACGTAATATACACTTGATTTCACGTAATGAACACTTGATTTCACGTGATGAAAGTTAGTGTAAACTTTAGCCACATTCATGGTGAAACATGCAAGCGATTAGCAAAGATTAGTATAAAGGTTAATAAAACGTTACACTCACTTCTTCTGGAGGTGCAGCAGGAACACGAATAGTTGGTACCGATACTTCTTTCAGGAGCAGCAAAACCAGCTTTAAAATGACCCTCGTTTATAAAGCAGTCTGGTGAGAAATGATTCGTGCAAACATGAAAGAATTGAGGTAGATCTGGGGGACTATTCCCTTCGAAAACAAAACTCAGCCACTGCGTCTTCAGCGGTTCTGATTTAGGAACATCAAAACAACTGCTGTGTTCGTTATTACACCCAAGAACAGTTTATGCTCCAGCGTATAAACAATGGCGGACTATGATGACAGCTCGCTCAAGGCGGGTCTGTGTTGAAACGCTCCTGTCAGTCAACAATCGTGGGATTGGCCTCCCATCTTGTGACGTCACAAGACGAACAGCTCGATTTGAGACAGGGGAAAACATATTAGGAGATTTAAAAAAAAACCACTGGATGGATTTTTATCATTATAGGATGGTTGTGTACAGGCACTGCCAACACACATCTCAGTACAATCAACTTGTAAAAGTGGATATAGCCTTATATGACCCCTTTAAAATGGCATTTTAGAATGAAAACGATCCTCATTTACACTGGCGTTTCTGAAACGATCTCCGTTTACACTACACAACCGAAAACGCTTGTCACATGACCATTCATGCCGGTCCATCCATAGATATGTATAGGAAGATCCCTATTATTTAGAAGGCAGACGCGTCTGCATACTTGGAGCGGTCGAATGGGGGATCTACTCATACATATCTATGGCTGCAATAACGAGCATGATGTTATTGTTTACACTGTCGACAAGGATACGCAGAGAGAATGTGGGCAGACAAGTCTCCGTTTTGGTCCGTTTACACTGAAACGCAACCCTGGAGTTTTCCAACTAAAACAGGGTCTGCAGCGTTTTCAAAAGTCTCCGTTTTCAACCTTGAAAACGCCAGATTAGTGTAAATGATAGGCATAACCGTAGCAAAAGTTATGCTTTTAAAATGAAAACGTGCTAGTGTAAACGGGGCCTCAGTAGATTTTCAGACCATATGTAACATAAATGGTTCAAAGAGCATTATTTTCAGCTTTATATTTGGTATATAGTACAGTCATCTGTAAATATTTTTATTTTCTCAGGATTTGTATTTTTTCATTGATTTACTCGAAGTGACGACAAACAGAGTCCCTAAAATAAAAAATAATAAATAAATAAAAAATACAGACTTTTACATGCACACAAGAAACTTTTTGTGCCTTCGAGAAATTATTCACATGTGCATGGGAATGTTTTGCATGCTTACGCATTACAATTTCTAGTTTTATATAACCTATTTCCTTTGTGCATCACTGCCATCTTACTATAAATAAAACGATAGCATGGATGCACATGAATTAACAGAGATCTACCTGCTCAAAATTGTGCTTTTCTCACGGTAGTACCTCTAATATTAAGGCCTAATGTCCAATTTAACACATCGTCTGACTCTGTGGTGGTGGAGAAACCATGACACGAAATGGACTGAAGGCATACAATTTGCCAAGTTCAAGGGTCTATAAAAAAGTGTTTAAGATTTGGCTTTTATTGGGGCAGTATGCCATATTTCAAGGCCTTAGGTAATGCATACTTTGTGGAGGCCAAGAAACCACACAGCGAAATGGGCTGATGGCACAACAGGTGGCTCAGTGTGCATTGTCCTATATGTTAAATTTAATGGTTCATTGTGCGCACATAAAAGTCTATATTTTTTTATTTTTGCAAAGGTCCTTGAGGTTATGTAATACAGTGCTAATAATATAGTGTGAAGAAACCCAAAATGCTTATAACCTGTATTTTGCATAATGAAAATGTGCGCCTTGAATTAATTCAGTAATATTTGGCGGTCACTAAAGAAGCTGCCATGAAACCTCTCTTCTTGTATGATACATTTATTTTGATTAAACTCTTAATTTTCTATTATAAAAAAAAAACTAAATAGGGGCAAAAGTCTGGAAACACAAATATTTTTCCATACTCTAATTTCTTTTTTCCATACTTTTCCAGACCTGGAAAATACTTAAAATCAAATTCCATACTTTTCCAAACCCCGTAGGAACCCTGCTTTAAGATAATATCCAAATGAATTGCTTGCAGGTTAGAAGATTTAATGCCCCAGCTCATAAACCCTGATCAGTCTGGTTTTGTCAAGGCACGAAACGCCTCTGATAATGTTCGGAGGTTGTTAAATATAATCGACCACTCAACCCTGTACGATCGTCCAGCATTAGTAATATCTTTGGATGCGGAAAAAACATTTGACAGGGTCGAGTGGCCATATCTGTTTTCAGTCCTGAAGAAATTTCATGTTGGTGATAAATGCATTGGGTGGATAAAATCTATGTATAGTAACCCACAAGCACAAATATGTGTAAATGGAACTCTGTCTGATAAATTTGGCCTACATAGGGGTTGTCGGCAGGGATGCCCCCTGTCCCCATTCTTGTTTAATCTAGCCATCGAACCGTTGCAGAGGCCATACGGATCAGCAACAAGATTTCAGGAATTGGCACTGGATAAATGGAAAACAGAATTTCACTTTATGCTGATGATATAATTCTGTATTTGTCCAATCCAGAAAGTTCAATACCGGTGTTGTTAGACCTTATAAAGGATTTGGGAGTATATCAGGTTACAGAATAAATGTATCTAAGTCCAATGCCTTTTTATTAAATATGCCAATCTCTTGTAAATTAAAGAACATTTTTCGCGATCAAACATAAAATACTCATTCAGATAAGAGTAAGCCATAATTCATCTAGGTTCTCGGTTTTCTTTCAGTAAACTTGTTTGTGGAGCGCCACGCCTCAAATCTGTTTTATATCTGTTACTTCAGTTATATTTCGCATATTTATACCTTTTATTTATAGACTACGATTGTATTTTATTTTTATGAAAACAAATTCTGTTCTTTTTTAAATGTAACTTACATATGCATTTTCCTTAAATCATCCTGGTGACCCATTTGAAAATCTGTGCCCTAGGCTGTAGTCCATGCAGAAACTTGTGAACGATACCCTTAGTTGTGGAATCACCGTTTAGTGACGTCACTGAATGATCCGGGAAACTGAAGTTGTATTGTCAGTATTGGTCATGGCGCCTTTTAATTGCTGTTTTGGATCCGGCAATTTTTCATTTACAAATTAAGCACTGGGGGGACCAAAACCCAAAAGGTGGGCTTGGTCTGTCTGTCTATCTATCTGTCTGTCTATCTCTATACACACAAAACACAAGATTTAAAAAAAAAAATTTACCCAAAAACTACAGTAAGGTCAGTGAGCACATCACAGACTTTGGATGGTTTCTAATAAGCGTCTTTTCAGCTAAAATCTGTCCTATACACACACATCAAAATATATATATATATATATATATATATATATATATTTTTTTTTTTTTAGAAAAATAGACTAGTGATCCCAAGTATAAAGACAAATTTTCAGTAAATAAAAAAAAAAAACATTACAATTTAAAAAAACACATACAATCCAAAACCATCTCACTCATCATCACAAAGACCCCCAGATGAATATGTAGCGAGTAACACAAATCATATATATCAGGAGTCTATCAAGTAGTAACCAGTGGTGGGCCGTCAGGGGCAGCAGGGCCTTCTCTGCTGGCCCTAAAAAAAAAAAAAAATTGTTTGAAAAATGTTTTTATTGATTATTTAGGTATCATTTTCATTTGTGTAATGTCCACAAAATTGCCTATGATTAGTTTAGTTGAGGTTGAACTGGAATATCCTACAAAAAAAAAAAAAAAATCTGGGGCCAGCACTACAGATAGTGCTACCCTTTTGTTGAAAGACGTCACATCTGATTTGTTACAAGCATTAGTGACAAAATAATCAGCCAATCAAATTTTGACGTTCAATGACAGCACGCCCTCTGGGTCTAGCGACATGCCCAGTGCTACCCCCAGCGTTAGTCGGGAATTTCCAAGGTATGAAAGTGAAATTCAACAGGAAAAAAAGGCAGTCGCCAGCACCTCTACACCAGATCTTGTTGCCGATCTACTAAAAATGCCATTTTCAAGGCGCTGTTTTGCAGACAAAAGAGAAATAACTGAGAAACGAAGACCTACACCCAAACTGAATTCGCTAACAGTGGTTTTGTGCACCATTTCAAAGACCGCAACTATGAGTGCTATGAGTGGCTAACAGCTAGCACAAGTTATTTTGTTGGCTGTGTTTACTTTTTAATCCGAGTAAAGGGACATGGAATGACAGACGCATGGACTTTATTTACAAGTGACAGGTGAGTGCTTTATTATTTGATTATTATTAAATGTGCATAGTGACATTCACTATATAACCGATAATATTTTCTCAAAGCAAATGCTTCGAAAGTAAGTCACAGTTCAGTTCAATTAAGATTTTTTTTAAGATTATTTTTATTTGTCACATACACAATTACATAGAGAGTATATAACCAGTAGTGAAATTAGTCACTGATATCAGTTTTTCTTTGTTTCACAGTCACTTATCTCAAGTTCAACGATGCATCTGTCCATTCACAGTTCCATCCGAGAAAAAGAAAAGCACCCATCCCGTAGAAAAGCAAGAAAACTTGATTTCAGTCTCTGTTCTCCAATTAACCTCTCTCTTTTAAGGCTCACGTGTATCACGTTTCGAAGCCATGTGAATTAGAGCTCCGCGTGAGACTAAGTAACTCAACGAATAACTTTTACAATGCAAAACAACATAAAACCAAATACAAATTACACATCTTTTACAATTTCAATAAACATTTGAATCTAAACAATTGTCTTGTGCTTATTTCACAATAAACAGCAATTAAACTGTAAAGTTTGTGCAGATGAAGCAGAGGATCCAAATGCAGCTAAAAAATATTTATTAATCAAAAACACAAAGTAATCCAGGCTTGGCAATGGCAAGACGAGACAAGGAGCACACAAAACAGCCTTTACAGGACAACAGACAAAGAACTAATGCAACATGAGGGCTATTTATATCAAACAAAGAGGGTCACATGACAAGAACCAACCAATGAGAAACAAGACACATGACTAAGACAACCAATCAGAACATAGGCGCGTTCGACTTTAAGCGGCGCTGCACAGTACCGCAAGAGCGATAAGAGAGCAGACGGATCCTATGCTATCGAATGGCTCTCGCGGTACTTTGATGTCATACACTGACCATTCTGTGCAGCGCCGCTTAAAGTCGAATGCGCCTATGTTCTGATTGTCACATGACTAAGACAACCAATCAGAACATGACACATACCCTAAGCAGGAATACATGAGGATCAAGGGAATCACATGACTAGACAGAAACCATGACTAAACTACAAAATAAAAGACATGAAAACATGAACATGAAACAAAACCCAAAACAGGCATGACATAAACGTTAACTCACCGTGTTCCAGTACGGTGATATCTAACAGTGCGTTCACACCAGACGTGACTTGCATGAATAAATCACGCTATTCGCACGTAGTTGGACGCTTGAACATTTTGAGTGAAATTGACTTCACACCAGACGCGAATTCGCGTCATGGGAGAGGCTTATATAGCTCAAATTGAGTAAAGAGTGTAGTTTACAACGATTGTCTGACCTCACTCAGTTTCTTCCAAGCAAGATCCTTTTTATTCCTGTTTCTATAAAAGTAAGAAGATGTATCGTACAGCAACAATGATTTTGTTTTCCATTGTTGTTTCGGATTTCTGCCTTCGCTCACTATGTCGTAAGCACGTCACTACTAGAGCAAGCTCCTGATTGGTTAACGCAGCGCGAATTTTCGCCAAAGTTCAGATTTTTCAACTCACGCGAATCACATGTTAAGGGCGTAAAACACCCGAAACGCTCAATTCGCATGAATCGCACCGCAGGATGTCTATTCGCGTCTTTGCATTGACTTAACATGTAAATCACTCGCGCTTAACGCTTCATTCGTGTGTCTGGTGTGAACACATTTTAAGATTGAAAACCTCCCGAAGAAAATAATAACTGAATCTCTCAAATATGATGTTTCCCTAATGAATTCCAAAGGGTTTTAAATCAAATGCAACAATTTAAACTTATATTTTCCTGTTTTATAACCACTTGTTCTATTTTCTGTTCTGTTCTCCGCTGTACCGATCGCTCTTTCTGCTGACTCAGCAGGGGCGGAGCTTCTAGGTGTTTCCTCATTGACCAGTTCTCTATTACATCAGATTCAATTGATTTTTTCTTTCACAATAATTATTATTTTTACTCACACAATAAATTTTATTTACAGATTATATAACTATACACTTTAACTTATTTCAACTGTATACAATTCTAATTATTAACTCTGAAATCAAGTCAGGGTTACAAATACAATCATTTACAATGTTACATAGCAATTCATGTCGTCTTCATATTTTAAATGAAGCATCCAAATATCTTCTTGCGCTTATTTACTTGAATGAAAGACTGGCATACTTTTTGAAGTTCAAATTTGTCCAGTCGTTCATGGTGTACATGGCAAATAGCCACATTATTGAGCCTTGTCTGACTCATTGATGACCTTAACCATGTTTTGAGCCTCCTCAGGGCACTAAAACTCCTCTCGGCTTCTGAGGAGGAGGCAAGGACAACCTTAACAAAGTCTCGAGCCCTGTCCACACGAACACGGTTATTTTCGAAACCACAGCTTTTTCTATGCGGTTTGGCTGTTCGACCACATAGCACCAGGACACTGAAATCGAACATTTTTTAAAACTCCTGCCAGATTTTCAGTGTTATCGTGTAGATAATGAAACCGGAGATTTTGGCTTGTGATGTCAGCGCCTGCGCTGTTATCTCCACCTACTGGAAACTTTTTCAGGCTTCTGATTGGCCAACATGGCTTTACAGTTGAGATTATATCGCCACCTGTTGGTTTGGCATGCTCTTAACAGTGCATCTATTTTTAAAAATGGAAGGAGGAAGTTTTAGTTGAAAAAATTCAAGTGATCGTGCTGGCGCCTCCATGTCCTGCAAAGCGCGCTTCAGCTTCAACTTCAACTTCAACTCTCCGCATATAAACGATTGGCTATGCATGTAACAGCGTGAATTTATCTAGGTTAAGCATTTAAACTAATGTTGTGATATGCTTGAACTGTTTTATATCTATAGATTTTATTTTAAGCAAGTTGAGATGGCTAACTTTAAGATGATTTGAGAAGGCTAAATTGATCAAATATAGGCTATGATCAACTCACTGTCTGCCGTTGGCCGCTTGGTCGTTACTTAAAAAAAATAAAAAATAATAATAATATTTAATGAACAAAAATTCTCTTACATACAAAACTGAAATATTTTAATAGCTGAAACAGTAGTATAAGCTGTTTTGGGAGAAAGGGAAAAAAAGACGGGCTCCAGTCGGACTTGGGCCGAGAATTATGATAAGCTGTCAGACAAGGGCCGGGCTAGGGCCTGTATTTGAGGCCCATGCAGGGGTCTAATCCAATTCATTCAACTCTGTTTTGTTCTCTATTGTTTTCATCTGTGGGCATGATCTTGATAGATGTATTTTACCATTTTGTTGAGTCAAAATGTGTGACACATTCGTTCAGCTCTCGCTGACCATTTGGTCATCTCAAAAAAAAAAGAAAGAAAAAAACTCGGAAGAAATCCTGCAGACGCCCCTGGTACACAGTGTCCAAGCAGATGTAATACTGGGGCCTGCAGTAGAACTGAACATTAGGATGTACATCTGGAGCCCATTTCAATAGGGAGGTTCAACCAACTCGGAGTTTAAACTTGAACTGAGTTGACTTACCGTGAGATGGGAAACTCAAGAGTTTTCGGTTTCAGAACGGCTGAATTGTGTTATGCCGAGTTCACACTGCACGATTTTCAAACTCGTCGGATCGCCGTTGTTTTCACACTGCATGACTATCTGGGGTAGCATTCAGTCGCTGCAGTGTTCACATTGCACGATGGATCGGCGACGGGGTTTCACATTGCAAGATTATGTTTCACAACAAAACACACGCGAGAAGTGATAAGGAAATAATGTGAGAACCCGCATGCGTCAGACCGGAGTTCTGGAGCGAGTCTGGAAGTATTATAAAAATATAGCCGGCAAATTGTCTGTGCGCTGATTTCCAGCTACAAAAAGAAAAGCAGATTATGCAGGAGGGAGATGCAGGGAACAGGGATTGTGTGTTCTGCAAAGAGAGGTAAATAATAATGTTGCAGTAACTGTTATGTTGATGTTGCAGCTGGTCAAGCAAATGTTTGTGCTTGTTTCTGTATGATATAATTGTACATATATCTATTAAAATACTGATATTCTGGTCTATAACTCCTACCCGAACTTCCCTCTGCCCTGTAGCCTATCTTTGTCTCTCATTGGCTGAAGGTCATCGCCGATGTAGTTTTCAGTCAGAAATCATTGCACACAGCGTGATTGTGAATCGCCGACAGCTCCAGATATTTAGCATGCCAAATATTTTGCGGGCATCGGTAACGTGTCGGCGATTCCCTCAGATCACGTCCTCCATGTCTATTTCAAAGCATTGCAGCTTTTCCACAGTCTAACACTCTTTTCACATTATTAAATATTCTCTAATCCAACCTGTTACATTTCTTAATTAGTAATAAATGAACTCCTGACTTGTACTCAGTCGACAGCAAGAAGGCAGAGGCTCGCAAAAAGGGGGGAGAACCTGCACAGCACCACTGACAGATGAAGAGGAGATGATCAAGTATTGGAAGAATTTTAAAATCCAAAAGGAAAAAGAATAACTGTTGCTTTTGTATTTGTAGGAAATAAAGATGACCAAAAAAATTGTGAATAATTTGTTTATTTAACAGCTGTGGTGGTGGTTATGGCTCGTACTACCCCTCCATCTGGCATCCTTCCATTCCATACAGTAATCAGTTTCATTTTCAGAAGGTGTGATGGTGGGGATATGCTTCTCATAAATACATCCAACCACACTGGAAATCCTGAAGGAAATTATGATTATTGGGTTACTTCCAGACGTCACAGATAGATGTTATCAAGTTTATCAGATTATCCTCATTTAAACTGATTGCTATTACTTATTTTACAAATTATTTGCCAATGGGGTAAGAAATTAAAAATATTCTTGTTTCCGTTTGCATTAAGATTTTTTTTTCTTATGGCGGACAATTTTACATATTTGCACTTAAAAGGAAAATTCCCCAGGAAACAAGACTGGATATCTTAGATCATCTTTCATCTCCATAGAAAATGCATCTTAACTTAATAATTTTTAGATATTTGTACTTGAAGACAAAAAAAATCAGTAAATAAAGCATTTTTGCAGCATGAATAAAGTATTCAAACATTTTTTAAGTTTTCAAAAGAAACTCTGGGTTTATTGGAAAAAAAACTTAAATTCTGTCATTACCCAATAGAGTACAATGGAACAAATCACCACAGTTATCGAGCAATGAACCATGGTAACTGAGTCTGAGTATAAGTTACCTCTCTTTCAGAAACGGGCTTGACTTACCCCACTTTCTCGGGTTTGACATTCCTCCCAGTCTGAACCGGAAAACCCAGAGTTTCCCTCATTTCAGGGTTAACATACTCAGCGTTTTCACTTAACCTCCTTTCTGAAACAACAGACCTCTGGTGAGATTTTTCTCCATTGTTCACGAGTTCGCCTGACCATCCAGTCCTGATTAGTGTTGCTTTCGTCATTATGACGAAATATCGTCGTCAACGAACCTTCATCACGTGACGAAAACGAGACGAGACGAGACGTAAATGCTGGTCATGTGACGATGACGATTTAAATGTATAATGCAATATCGTTGAAATAAAAACGAGAGTGGTTTACAAAATCGAAAATGTCTCTTCATTTTCGTTGAAAAAAGAGACGAAACGAAATGTTATAACGTTATTTCGTCTTGATTATTTTGGTATTTCTGTTTCCAACGTTACTTCAGGGGCTGTCACCAGGTTTTCGCAACAAAATCCAATTGCTACTCAAAACTAGCCCAATCGCATTTCGACCCAGGTAGTTCCAGGGTCTACTTGGCAACAGTCTGCACAGACGCAGGCGACGTCACTTCCTCAAGCTCCACTCGCGTTATTTATAACAACAAACAAAGTTAAGTCTGAGTGGCATTTTTTACAATCAATACAAGTAACAGACACACACATTTTATTTGCACTTTTTAGTATGTTATTGTAGCTCGAACAAGCACCTTGTTTCTCTTTGTTAAACTTGGTATTATATATTTTTTTCTGATGTTGCTATTTTATTTTATTTATTGTTTTTATTTATTTAAATTTATGTGTGTGTACTTCTAACATGTTTGGTTGGTAAAATAAATGTTGTAAATTCAAATCCCTTAAGATAAGGTGATAACCTTGCAAAAGAATTTCGTCTGTACTGCTATTTACACTATATTGACTGTTAAATTGAATTGCGAGACTAAAATTGGACTAAATGTCATCAGAAAAACTATAAGTTTTCGTCGGGTAGAGGGACTAAAACTAGGGCCAGATTTTCCTCCTAGACTAAAAAGAGTACGCAGACTATAAAACGCAGGCCGCCAGTCTGCGTTGGCTTGCTTTCCTTAAATGGAGGCCCCCGAAACCAAGTTCAACGCGTGACAGCCCCTGTGAGTCATTTTAGAGAAAGTAGAGAAAACTTTAATGGATTGATTTCCTCAAGAGAGAATGCTGTTAAAATATAAGTGTTTAAAGAATACGCAAGCTTTTGTTTTTGATGTGTTTGGCCAGCGGTTATGAAAACATGAATGATAATTTCTTTTAATGCGGTGCATTGTCACCCTCTCTACGTAAAAGTCAGTCAAATCATGTAACGTGAATGTCGTACAGTCTCTTGCTCGAAACTAAAAAAACACGAGTTGAAAGCGTACCGAGCCGCGGAAGAGATACTGTTTCTCGAGCGCTTTCCATGAGCGCGATTTGAGACGGAGTGAAACACGGACAAATGCGTTTCATCCATTCTTTCATCAACTCCCCCCCTACTTTTAATGCCTTGAGGCCTGTTTCATAAAACAAGTTTACCAAATAAGCCAGGCTCATTTCAGTTAGTCTGACTCATTGTCAAATGATTTGGTTCCATAAAGCATATTTAACATAGGCCTAGATCAAGCTTAGTCACTGTGGCAACTTAGTCTGACAGTTAACCTTCTTTAGACCAGGTTAGTTTCCAAGCATAAACTGAGTTCCTCTAAATCACCAATAGGAACGTTATGATATTACCACTCTTATGATATTACCACTCTTTTTTTTTTAAAGCCATACAGCCTTTCTCTCTGGTTTTATGTCAGCTGTACCTTTTATAGTTTGCAGAACAGATAGCAGAACATTAGAACATTACAATCTAAAATTGCTGTTTAAAGCGTTAAAATAACTAAATTAAAAGTTAAAATCACTGAAATAAAAATGAAAATAAATAATAAAGAAAATTACTATATTTTAACTGCTATAAAAAACACACATTAACTCATTTGAGCTTAGTAATTAGAACTGTACTAGCTTGCATTTGATTTACCCATTACTATAGTCCCTTTACAGTTACTGCTATCATAAATATACACTCACATGTAGGTTTAAAATTCTACAAAAAACACATTTAATGTCCAACAACAAATATTTTAGCAAAATGTGTATTTTACTCAGAATTATTGCACTCCTATTTGATTCCGCTGTCTGTTTAGTGCACATGCGCGCAGCAGCGCTCGTTGCTCTCGCATGCCTCGCCCACTCCTGACAGCAAAATGGATATATTTGCATGACTTTCTAACATTTACAGATGAAAAATATATGTGTGACATGTCAGTTATGCACTGAGGAAAACACAACGTCCCAAATGCATTAAACAGCACAGATATATTGGCTGTTTGCCGTGGTGGATCGATTAGATCCCTGATCGACATCAAGGTCTGCTTAAGAATAAGCGTCCACACATTAGTGAGATTGCGTGAACTTAATTCAGCGTTTATAACCGCTTTAGCTCCGATTGATTTGTTAGGTTATTTCAAGTCAGGTTTTGGACTGTAATCCCAGTTTTTCCTCAGGTCTCCGTTCGTCATATTTACGCAGCAGTGGTGATGAGAGAACACGCTTGAGAAACAGTTTAAAGAGAAGAAATCAATCTACATATAAAATATTGGTCACTTTCGAAATAATAAAAGTATAGCGCATCCACTAGTAATTATATATATATAAATAAAAAAATTTTACCGATGCAAATATGTTAGAAACGATGCATCATGATGCAAATGCCAACTTGTAGCCGATGCACACTTTTTAAACCGATGCATCACATCACAGAGCGAATCGGGGAATCTTCCCATCCCAAGTGTATACTACAGCGGCAGTACTTACAACACATTTTACAAGATCAGATGTTTGTCAGTGGTGCTCAGATCTGTAAATCATTCGCCATCATTCTCAGTCATCTCTCCTTACTCTGTTTATGTGGTAAGTGAAATCTTATGTACTGTAATGTAACAGGCTACAGCTAGCAAGCAGCTAACCATGTCCCTTTAGTGGCTCGCGTTATTTTATTAGAACGCGTTATTTGTTTTCCGTGCCTTTCTGAATACAGACACCAACCCATCCCTGCACTTCACACCCCCTGCACAGCCTGGAACATAACATTTATTTCCATGATCTGCCATTTTCGCTATTGTCCTCACTTGTTTCTTTACAATACCTGCAGATTTTCTGATGATTCGGCTGTGCAGGTCCAGCTGGCCTAGAACATGGGCTGGTATATGCAAATGAAGGCGTTCCCCTAGCACCCTCTTGAGGACGTAGCATCTCATTCCATATTCTCAGGGAACCATGGTTACATGCGTAGCCTGAAACGTACTTTAATAAAACCATGGTTCAGGGATAGCACAGGGGTCTCCAACCTACTCCAACACACCTGCCAGGATGTTTTATATATGAGACCCCTGGGCTATATGTATGTATGTGTTTATATTTACAGTGGGGAAGTCGTGGCCTAATGGTTAGAGAGTCTCAGGTCCGGCAGGAATTGTCGGTGGGGGGAGTGAATATACAGCGCTCTCTTCCGGACCCCCGGCACCAAACCCCCAACTGCCCCCCGGGCACCGCAGCATAAATGGCTGCCCACTGCTCCGGGTGTGTGTTCACGGTGTGTGCACTTAGGATGGGTTAAATGCAGAGCATTAATTCTGAGTATGGGTTACCATACTTGGCCACATGTGACGTCAATTTTAATACACTTTGTCTATTTTTTTGTATTTGTCACTTTGTCTATTTTTTCTTTTCATAGATGGTGAATTGTATTACCTTCGCCAACAAAGGCACAAAACAACAGATTAAAGTAGAAGTTGTGTGTGGGGCAGAACAGGCAAACAACATTTTCAAGGAGTTCCATGCAAGCAGCCTCAGAGCTCACACTGGACAAAAAATAAAAAACAACCACGAAATGCAATATTTATAAGATTTTACTGGCCTGGCATGTCAAAGGACATTGACATCTGGGTAATAACATGTACAGAATTACTACTTTTGCAATATGATAAAATGCCAATAATTTCCAACATTGTACTGTTTTGATCACAGGTGGCACAGTGTGGACCATGTCAGGCCAGCAGATCATCAGTGAAGGAACAAAACGAATGCACTCCAATTGTGGTATGCCTTTCCATCACACATTTATTCATCGTTATTTTTTAGAATTTAGTTAGAAATAAGAATTAAGTTATAGAATTAAATAAGAACAGACTGATCATTCCCAAAAAGACTTGATTTATACTTCTTAAAATTGCAGTACATTATTTTGTTTCTATTTAATTAACTCTATGTTAAAAAGCCTTTCGAGCTTGTGGGGGTGGATCTGATAGGCAAATTAGCATTGACGGACAATGGCAACCAATACATTTGTGTTATCATTGATTATATGACCAAGTAGCCCCAGGCTTATCCCCTGAAATTAAAGGCTGCCAGGGAGGCCTGTTACAATTTGTGCATCAGTTTGAGGCACCTAAGAGAGTCCTCACAGACCAGGGAAAAGAGTTTGTAAACACACATAAAAAATTAATAAATTATGGCAACTTTTTTTCAATATACACACCTTTCATCTTTTCCCTGAGAACTTTAAGAAACTGTTTTCTCTTATAAAATTGCAGCTGAACAGTCATATCTGCAAAGTTCTAAACATTAAAAGGTCATTGTGCGCAAGTAGAGGAGGATGATAGAAATGCAAAATTCATGGGTTCAGTTCCTAACAAATGCACATAATGAATCTGTGCACACTAAATACACTATTATTTAATTGGGATAAAAATGTCTACCAGATGCATGAATGTAAAGGCTCTTTCCTAATTGCTTTGAAACTGAAATTAATGTTATTATATTGCCAGATCCCTTTGCAAGCTTGTCAAAGACAAGCCCAATGACTGGGACAAGCACCTGGATGCCGTTATGTTTGGGCTTCGCACAAAGCAGCAGATGACAACAAAGTACTCGCCATACTTTTTAATGTTTGGAAGAGAGGCCCGTTACCCTTCCAAAATTCCATGGGGGACAGAGTTTGGAGGCAAAATATAAGGAGCCAACAACGAAAGGGTGGCAAACTGGAGGCAAACTTTCTTGGCCCCTATACAATAACTTTATCGGAAGGCAAAAGTGGCAGTACCAGGACTGTCTCCAACCTGCTCCTCACCGGCCTCCCCACCACCAGTGCCATCACCACCATCTCCACCACCAGTGCCATCACTGCTGTAAGGAAATTAAGTTCATAGGGGAATCAAATCCAAAGATTCGGAATCAATTTGGTTAAAACTGATTCAAAACTGATAGCTTACACTTGATGAACTATTCATCCAGCGAAATGATAAAATCAGTATATCTTATGTAATAATTTATTTATTGATTTAATTTTAGCTCTTTTGTTTTAAGCTTTATTTTGAATTTCAGCTTTAGGGAATCTTAAAATTCTAGATTAGTATGATCAATTGATATTAATCAAAACGTCCAACTTATACCTTATTTAACACTCGTCCAGCGAGTCGTTAATTTTCAGTATATTCTGAGAAATTCTGTTTATTTTCGTGGCCACGATATAATAATACAGAATTATTTAAGTACCTTTATGACAGTTTTGAGCATAGGTAACGTTATCTTGGCAAAGCTTGATTTGAAAATTACACACCAAAACACAGAACACTTCTCTATAAATCAAACAAGAGTTTATTTACTATCTTACTAACATACATGAACTAAGCTAAATAACACAAACACAAAATACATACACACAGGCAATGACTTGTTGCAATTGAGAATGATTAAAATATAGCACTGTTTTACACGATTTTACCCGTGCAGATCACAGAATGGAAGACACTATTATCTTAACTCTTTAAAGATCAACCCAACCACGATTCCAACGGATTTTTAGAGATGGTTTGTACTTGCGTTAAGTTGATATGAGCTGATCTGTTGCCCGTTTCCTTTCCTGGAGTTGGGGAATTCCGTGCGTCGTTGCGTGACGTCACTCCGGGGCTTCCCTCGTGGTTGCTCTGGCTGGTGATGCTTTGAAGGTGTTAAGAGTTCTTTTGCAGCTGCAAGCTGAAGGGTTTCTTAGAGTTTGTTTTGTCTAAGTGTTGGTTCAAAGTTCAAAACTCAGCCTAGATGTTAAAGGCGAGGACTCCTTTGGAGCAATTCTGGAGCGCGCGATGTTCAAGCAGCTCCGAATCGAACTTTTGCAGACTTCTTCTTCCGTTTCCTTCTTCTTCTTCTCGTGGGGAGTCTGTTTTTAGACGGGAGATTTGGGTCCCTCCCACTCGATGCTCTTCCAATAAAAAAACAGTTCCTGTAGGCAAGGAGCCACGCCTCTTGCGGCTCAGTTTTCCGTCCATAAATACTTTGCTGAGTTATTTCGTCAAATGAGCAGATATCCTAGCAGATTTCCATACGTGTTATTAATCATACGTTATGATGCTAAAGTTAATTTTTCATCCGCACCAAATTATTGCATTTATCATGACCGTTAAAATGAAACCAAATTCAGCATATTTCCTACACGTTAATAGTTTTTCTGATAAAACACACAAAGGGATTCAAATTAAAGATTGAAAACAACACATCATGCATATGATATTTATAAGTCTAGTAATTCTGTAGCGTAGAAAAATATAGTTCAAAAGATTACATCATACCACCCATTTCTACTAACACAGCATGCTTAATTTCATTTCATAAGATACCACTTGAATATATATATATATTGTATCTATTGCTTTTGAGTATATTGCTTTCATTAGCAGCAATGGTTATTATTTGTTCTTTTGGGACAAAGTTTAGGAGAGTTTGAGTTTTTGTTCTGTCCCAGAAAAGAACCGAGCTGTGGAATGTGGGAGAAACGGGAGGTTTGAATGTCACTTTGGGGCCTGCATCTGGTCTTTCTTAGATTGGACATCTTCCCTTCCCTTGTCTTTCCTTGTTGATAAAAATCATTGAATTATTGCTTTAAATGCCATAAAGTTTGTTGCTAGGCCATTAGCAGAGGTTTCGTCAAAGCTCTCCTAGTCCATTTATGGGTTTCCTGAGGTGATAAGATGAACCTGACAGGAAATCGGACCAGCCAGTTGACCTGGTAGTGGTATTCGTCTGTCAATTTTATGACTTGCAGATAGTGAAGAAATAGTCCTTTAAGCCTAAGGAATTTGTGGTTGCACTTAGTGTGTGTGTGTGTCCCTTGTCTCCACAAAGGCATTACACATCCCCCTTTTGCTCGGTGAGGTTCCCATTGCGAACGTCGGCGGGCACTGGAACAAGAAGCAGGGAGAACAGGCACACACAAGACACAAACAACATCTCCATCACTGACAGAATCCTGGTGCAGGGTAATTTGGGAAAGAACAGGTTAGGGACTTGATAAGATTTAGGGGTGCATTCTTTAGGATCATTTGTAATTGGGTCATTTCAATTGGTTTAAATGTCAAGGGTTCGACGAGGCGGTATAGGCGTGATCTCAAGCAGGTTGATTGAGTTCTCAGGTTCGGGTTCTTGGTCGGTTTTATCACGTCGGAAAATGCGCGGGAAGCCTGACGTGCATTTGTTGAAAGATGCTTGAACGGCGTTCACTCGCTTGTGTAGGAGGAAGGCCAGTGTCAATGTCACACCGTACCCTACAATAGTAGAGATGCAAAGCGCTGTGTCAGCGGCAGACCAAGACCGAATAATTGGCGCGCCAGCGGGCGGAAGGCGAGCGATAGCTTCTAAGGCTGTATCGACAGGAGTCAAATCAATGAGTTGCGTTCCTTCCTCCTTGATCCTTTCTTCCAATTCTGGATCGAGGACGAAGGAGTGCTGTTTGAAAAAGGGAGAGATTTCGATTTCAGCCTGATACTCATCGTCGGTAAGGTGATACAATGCTAACTCGTCAATATGGAAGATCGAGCCCTTAGGGACAGTGATCCATAAAGTTTGGTTGGGCAGGATAATGCGGGTGGCTGTGTCGTGTTGATCGTATGTGAGGGTAGCTGTTTGTGCTGGGGTGTTGACCAGCCATCGGTTCCTGATGATTTCGGCTTGCGTTACCTCAACTTGAGAACGTGGTGTCGCTTCGGCGAGGCAGCTAGTGTCGGGTCTAATGGATTCTAGGCCGTAGATGCCCTCAGTATTATCGCGGACAAAGGGTTTACTGAAGTGAATGTCCTTAGTGAGCGTACACATCTTTAGGTTTGGTGCCAAGTACAACTGCTCGTTGTTATCGTGATACGCAATGACTTCAGGAGTGTGGATTTTGACATAGGTGTTCCCTTGCCAAAATCCCACATTCACAACGTCTTTGAGCCGGTAAATGTTATTAGAGTCGATAATGGGCAAACTGAGGAGAAAGGCCAAGTCGCCTGCTTCTGGGTCTAATTACAAGGGAATAGCGCTACCCAGGGAAAAGGCGAGATGGGTTTGGATGGGACTAGCAGGGCCCGCGGTGGCCGAAGTTATGATGTCTTGGACAAGGCTAAGAGGTATCAAGTAGTGTGGGATCCTACCCATGGCTAAGTTATCAATCGAGGAACTTACTTCACGTAGCATGTCGGTCATGACCAGCGGGTCACCTCGATCGGTTGACAACGGTTCTCACAACGAGTTACAACGACTTTACTGAAGGGAGTCAATCTCAGTTTCTGGACCTGGATTTAAATAATTGGTAAAGGGAGTTCCCTGATGAGGGGACTAGAGGGGAGAGGAAAGTATAGTGAGAGAGGAAGACGGCAAAACACAAAGAGAGAGACAGGTGAAAGGAAACAACAAAACTAAAAAAAAAAAAAAAACGGAGGCACAGGGACACTGAATGAGGTAAGGCAGCAAACGAGTGTCACATGTGTGAAGTAACTCCTCTCTACTAGAGGTTGACTCTAGCAGGTCATGTTAGTGTGGTGTAGAGAGCATGATTGTCGGTCTGTATCAGGTGGTTTGATCTTCCCCCTTTTCCGGTCGGCTGGAGCTCTGGTGCCTCTTTATCTGGTTTCGATGGACCCATCGAAGGACTGGCTCGCTGCACCCTTGTCTGATTTTGATTCGGTAGGCGACAGGTGAGAGCTTGTCTACAATCTCGTGGGGTCCTGTCCAGTGAGGTAGGAACTTCTTTGACAGGCGATGGGGAGTGTTCTGTTTTGGCTGGGCAAAGCTGTAGTACCACACTTTGTCTCCGACATTGAACTCATGGTGAGAGGCCTTTTGGTCGTAGTAGGCTTTACGACCTTCCACTCTTCGTTGTAGTTGCTGTTGCGCGAAGGCGAAAGTCGTTCTCAGGTGTTGATGCAACTCTTCCAGGTATTGGTGAGTGGTATAGGCGGTGACGAGGTTCAGGTCACCAGGTTGGTACAGCAGGTGTAGCGGTAGCATCATGTTTCTCCCTGTCATCAATGTGAACGGGGTTATGCCGGTAGACTGGTGAGGGGTGGCTCGAGCAGCCATCAGTACCAGCGGAAGTTTAATATCCCAATCCTTTTGATTGGCGGACACATACTTCTTCAACATGCTGACCACTGTTTTATTGGCCCGTTCAACTTGACCCGAGGAAATTGGGTGATGGCTTATATGGAGCTTGGCCTGTACACCCAGGAGTTTCCACACTTCCTGCATGATGTTGGCGGCGAAGTGGGTTCCGCGGTCAGAGTTGACCCTTAAAGGCAGTCCAAATCTTGAAAAGATGTGGTTCATTAACAGGCAGGCTGTCGTTTCTGCTGTATCATTGGGAGCTGGGAGGCACTCTATCCACTTCGTGAATTCGCAGACCACGGTGAGGAAGTATTTGTTACCTCGCGTTGACCGTGGCAGGGGTCCTACCCAGTCTATTTGGAGGTCCGACCATGGGAAAGTCATTCCTTTTCTTTGCAGTGGGGCTCGGTGGTTTGGGTTTGCCGGTTGAAATTGGCAACACACCAGGCATCCTTTCACGTATTCCGTTACGTCTTGCTGCATGCCAGGCCAGTATGCTACTTGCTTGAGTGTTTCATAGGTGGCCTTGGCACCGTGGTGTCCTGCGCATGGTGCATCGTGGGCGTGTGTCAGCATCATCCCCCTTTGGCCGTGAGGGACTACGAGCTTTGGCGTAGTTAGGGGCTCAGGGACATACGTGAGAACACCGTCTCTCAGATGCAGCATGTGCTTGATTGAGTGGAGCGTGCGGAGCTCGGATGAGGTTGCTAGATCGGAAGTGGAAATAGGATGAGTTAAGGGGTCGGAAATGTGAGTTGCCATAGTTCACAGTGTTCGATCCGCATGTTGGAGTGTGAGGAGATCATTAGCAGCGAACTGAGGTGAAATGGCAAGGTGGGAGGAGGTGGGGTTTTGTACGCCAGTGGCGTGTTGGCGGCGGGTAATGGCTGCTACTGAAGGGTTGGGAGGGAGGGTTTGAAATGTCCAGGACTCTCCGTGTGATGCACCTGCTTTGGCGAGGGCATCGGTTTGGTCATTGAAGTCTTTGTCTTGTCCTGGTTGACGTGAATGACCTCGAACCTTTTTCCAATATACGATAATGTCATGTTCAGTGACAATGGCATCGCCTGCTTGGAAGAGTTCCTGGTGTTTGACAGGCTTGTTGTTAGCTGTCTTGAATCCATTCTGTTTCCATCCAGCTAAATGGCATGTGAAGCTTAGACGGGCGTAGTTCGAATCGGTGCAGATGAGGAGTTCTTTGATGTTGTGGGATGCAGCCACTTGTAGTGTAATGAGGATGGCTGCTATTTCAGCATATTGCGATGAGCGAGGGCCTAAGTTGAATTGTTGGGGTGGACAAGGGTCGTTGTTGAGCCAGACCACTCCCGCTCCAGCTTGTAAGTTGCCCTTGTGGTTGTAGGAGCAAGCCATCGACATATGCTGTGGGCATTCCTTCACACACATTCTCTTCGAAGTACCTGTGATTCGTTAGTTGGGGTTGTGGCGGTTCTTTAGGTTCCGCTGGAGTATGCAGCGTGTCCGTTGAACAGTTTTGGCAGGCCGCTAGCCCGTTTCCAAGTGAGGATTTGTAGTTTTGGGCATATCTTGCCTCGACGTCCCGTCCTTGGAGTGTCATTAGCCAGGTAGCTATGCGTGCGTTGGTCACCACGCCATCTCTGATGCGTTGACTGTTTAGGAAGGTGACCGGCTGATGACAAGTCTCGATGATGACTTTCTGTGCACCGATGTAATTAGAGAAACGCTGGATAGCCCATACAGTGCAAAGCAAAGCCTTTTCGCAGTTTGAGTACTTGCATTCTGGGGGAAGCAGCGTTTTGCTGGCATAAGCGACCACTCGTTTGTCTTTGTCATGGAGCTGGTATAGACCTGCGCTGAGGCAATGATTGGAGAATCCAGCATCCAGATAGAATTATTTTCCTGGGTCTGGGTAGGCAAGGCACGGAGCAGAGCACAGGCGCTGTTTGAGCTGGCCCATTGCTGTGTCCTGTGTTTCCATCCAAACGAAGGGTTCATCCTTTTTCAGGAGGGAAGTTAGTGGTCGTGCGATGTCAGCGTAGTTCTCGATGAACTGTCGTGAATAATTGCACACTCCCAGAAAGCTTCGCAGCTCAGAGATGTTAGTCGGCGTCTTTATGTTTTGGATTGCTTGGGTGCGGTTAGACTGTGGCTCGATGCCTTTTCTTCCGACAAGCAGTCCGACATAGTTCACCTTGGTTTTGCACCACTGTCCTTTGTGAAGGGCGATCTTGGCTTCTGCTGTTGTCAGCTGGTTTAGGACATGATTGATCTCTTTGAGGTGGTCTTCCACACTTGAGCTTTTCATTAAAACGTCATCTACATAGACAAGGTTGCCTCTGGCTCTGGCGTCAGGGCATGCTTTGTTCAGGAAGATGTTGAATTCTGCTGGTGAGTTGGCATAGCCAAAGGGGCACCGTGTGAAGGTGTACTGTCGATTGCCAAATGTGAATGCCAGCTTGTGTTGGTCATCGGGGTGGACAGGGATTGTCCAGAACCCGGAGGCGACGTCCAGTGTGGACAGGATCGTCGCGCCTTTGATCTTTGGAATTTCTTGGTCCAATTGGGTCATAGGCCATCGTGACAATGGTACTTGCTGATTCAACTTGCGATAGTCGATGGTGGGCCGCCATTTTCCATTGGGTTTTAGGACTGGCCATATCGGGGCAGAGTATGTGCTGTTACAGGGCTGGATGACCCCCTTTTCCAGTATGGAGTCAACAATCTCTTGCACTGGCTCATATGACGCTATTGGAATCTTTTACTGTCGCACAAATGTGGGTGGCGCATTTGGGTTTGTCGGGATGCGCATAGTGTGGATGTTTGTCAGTCCACAATCCAGGGAATCCTTTGCGAAGGAGTTCTTGTACTTGTGCAGAACCTCTTTGAGTCCTTGGCGATCCGCTTCATTGTGGAGGGCATCCGCCTCACTCAGGATCTGTTGAACTTGTGCGTTGAACCCGGCGTAGGGTTCTTCTGCAGTGAGGTCATTGAAGGGGCTTTGGGTCCCGATGGTCACCTGTGTAGGTGATTCTGTCGCAGGCTGTGTTGAGACAGCGTAGACAGCGAGGTGAGTGTCATCTGTTAGTTCTGACCGGCAGACGCTTTCTTTGGACACCGGCAGAATGGACGTGATTGCAATGATTTCATGGGGTTTTGTGAACTTTACGGTGTCGTCGTGTTCGTCTGACATTAGCTGTGTGGGTATATGGCCTATGACAGGTACCATCAGTTCAAAGTCATGGAACGCTTGGCTGATGAGCCATCCCAGGTGATTGGCTTTGGGAACGTGGATGTCTTGGGCCGTACAGTTGTTGAACAACACATACACAGCACGAGATGACACTTCCATGAGAGGTGTGGCTTCCAGAGTCAGTCCGAGTTTTAGGCAGGTCCTGGAAGGTTGGAAGAAGCCTAGCTTACTGTTGAGAGCTTGGCCAGGTCGCATGTTGAGGCGGACACTGACACTCTTGCTGTAGGCAGGTATTGTGGCTTCTTGCTCCGTGATCATAGCGCATGCGTCTGGCATGATTTGACCGGATTGGAGGTTCTTTAGGTTGACTGATGTTGTCAGTTGGTGTGACAGGGGAGCCCATATGACGTCGTTTACGGTATCAATGCAAGCACTGAGCCGGACCAGGATATCCACTCCAATGTAGATGTCATGCGGCAGGCCTGGGACAACGAGGAAGTAGTGACTCAGCTGTCTGTTGTTCCATCGTATGTCCAGAGCGCAGATGATCTTGGAGGTGACCATGGTTGTCGACCAGGGACTGAGAGGGAAGCGGCTGTGCTTAGCAACATGTGGTAGACACTGATGTCTTTGCTTCAATGTTTTGAATAGCTTCAGGCTGATGGCTGAGTTCTCTGCCCACAGAGCTAGTGCCGTGTCGGACACTGATGTGCCTTGGACATCTATTGCGGTCATGATTCGCAGGGGGCCTGCGTTTGATTCAGGCTCCCGCAGTGAGCAGAGGAGAGGGTCCTTGTCCTTGCTGTTTGTGCTTGGTCCAGATCCTGGCTTTGCTACTGCATCGTTGATCAGTGACTTAGGGGCGTTGTCGGTGACTTGACACTGCGACTCGTTGGAGTCTAACGACTGGCAGGGCAGAGGTTCGCGGACTTGTGTCCACATCTTTAGGTGCTTGAAGTCTATTAGAGGTTCGAAGCGATTAAGCAGATCTTTCCCAATGAGGAGTGGATACGTTTTAAGTGGTGAAACGTATACGGGATGGACGAGGTCCATCGATCCCACCGTTAGGTGAATTGGGGCCACATGTTTTAGTTGTAGGCCCGTGTGGGAGTATGCTTGGAGGTTTAGTTCGCACCTTTGGAGTTTGAGGGTTCTGTTAGTCCTCTTTGATCTTTCTTGGATTTCTTTTAGGAGTTCGGTAGACATTAGAGTAATGTCGGCTCCCGTATCGAGGAGGGCTTCGACTCTGATGTGTCGTTCGATGATGATGGAGAGGTAGAATTTTCTGGCTATACCTTTCTCAACGAGATCGCCTAGGAGTTGAGGGACTGGAGTTTGGGAGGAAACAGTTAGGATATCAGGGCTGATGTGGCGTTCTTCGGAGGAGTGGCAGATGACCAAGACAGCACTTTCAGGAACTTGAGGGGTTTCGTCAGCAGGGGTTTGTTGGACGCTGCTGTAATTCGGAGCATTAGGTGTTGAGTTAGTGTCTAACTCTGTTGCTGGGTTTTCAGGTGGGGTTTCGTGTCCATCTGAAGTTAGTGTGATTACGGTTCTCTGAGAGTGAGGTGAAGGAGTGCTGTGCTCCGTGGCTGATTGTGTCAACTGGTCGCTGCCATCTCGTCCGGCCGCTAGTCAGGCTGAATCTGGTTTCTCTTTCTTTTCCCATTTCCGATCTTCCTCTTTCCGTTGGAAGAATTCTTTCATCATCATTTTCATCAGTTCTTGTGAGTCGACACACGGTAGTGTCTTTTGATCCTGCGTGGGTTCAGTTTGAGCTCGGTCAGCTTGTAATCTTTGCGAATTCTTTCGTCGATTCCTTGGGCTGGTTGCTCCAGGGTGAGTTTGTCGTTTTCCCCTGGAGTTTCCGTTGGATTCCCATGAGTTTTTTCCTCTTGAGTTTCCAAATGAGCTTGGCTGGTTCCACGATCTCTCCCAATGACTTTCGTGAGGCCTTGACTGGTCCCATGTCTTTTCCCAGTGCCGTCCAGGTGAGCGTTGACGTCCATGAGGTCCATCCCAGCGTTCGTACCTCTGTTTAGATCGGGTACCAGCGTGGGAGTCTCGTTCTTTGTTGGACGAGGATGCATTCTACTCTCTAGGTGGTGGCTTGGCATTGTCTTGGCATTGGGCGCCCTCTAGCGCCAGCCCTTGACTTTGAGTGTTGAAGTCAAGAACGGCTGGGGTTTTGGCACTTTTTTCTGAGGCCATCTTTTGTTTGCCGTAGGCTTTCTGCGCCAAGTCTCGCAACTGCTGAGCATTCATTGTCGGTGGACATGCGAGAACGCCAAGATGGTGGCTTACGCCGGGATGAAGGTTTCGTAGAAAGAGAGTTTTAAAGTTCAGTTCATCCTCCATGTCAGGTTCGTTGCGAGTTCCAAAGTATGCCCGTCTGAGTCGGCTGTAGTAGGCTTGAGGAGGTTCGTGACGTCCTTGTCTCGTCTCCAGAGCAGCCACGAGGCCTTGTTCGGACTCAGGGTCGGAGAACTCTTTAATGAGGGCTTCTCGGAGCAGTTGGTAATCATTCTTTGTGTGAGCAGGCTGCCTGTCCAGGAAGCTGTGGACTTCGGAACTGGATGTCGTTCGAAGTAAATATAGTCTATCTTTGTCTGTAACGTTAGGTCGCATTTCCAGATGGAAATCGATATCTTGGAGATATGCTTGGACATTTGGGCTATTTGGCACGCTCGGGGTGAATTTGCCAATGTTCCTGGCAAGCTTGTCGAGGTCTTTTAGGTCCAAGCCGTGCGACGATCTGTGACTGGCTGCAGCAGATTCTTTTGGCTGAGGTAAAGTTCTCTAGAGTGAGTTGGTGAATGCTTTGACACCACCCCCTCCATCTTTTTCTCACGTGTCAGTCCAGGAACAGGTGACCCGGTCCTGCTCGGCAGGGGTGAGGTCGGTGCGCATTGTGTCCTAGATGGCTCACAGCGCAGTTCGTAAGCGTGCTTGAGTTCCTCTTGGAAACTGTCAGATTCCTCTTTGACGTAGTCAAGCTGTCGTGTTAGACGACTAACCTCGTTTCTTGACTCGTCCAGGTGAGTTTCAAGGGCTTTGATTCTGCCGTTTTTACCTCTGAAGTCGGCTTTTGCTTTATCCAGAAGCTGTTCTGCATACTGTAGCTTTTCGGACCGATCATCGTAGTCTGCCTTGACTTGTTCCAATTCTTGGCTAGTAGCTGCTAGAATTTCTTTTCGCCGGTTGATCTCCTCCTCGGCGCCTTGTTCCGCCTCATCCCCCCTTTCCTGTCGTTCCTGAGCTTCAAGTTCCAGCTGCTCTATGCGTCGTTGTGCGCGTGTCAGCTCCTGCTGGCGTTGTGCAGCGTGCTTGTCGCTCGACTTGAGGGTGGCGATGAGTGTATGGCTTAAGGAGCCGGTGATCTTGGCTAATTCTTTGTGATTGTAGCTGTGACTTGGGTCTTGTGCCATGAGGCTTGTTATGTTGTCATCCAGCTGGTCTTGTGTCTGATGTTTTAGTGTTTCGGCAGCCTTAGGGAGGAGGCTGTCTGTTGCGACACTTAGCCATGCTTCCAGATCCTCCCAGTGACCGACATGTCCTGTTGTGTGAGACATGTTTGGGCGTGGTGAGTGAGATCTCGAACCGCGACTGACACAGACCTTGAGGAGAAAAACAAAACAAACCAAAACAGAACAAATTAACAAACAAAGGGGTGTAGATGTGCAATATAGAATGTGTACTAGTGTTGACTGTGTGAAACAGGTGGGTGTGGTTCTCTGTGACTGTGATCCTCAGGGGGCGTGCTTCTAATTTGTAGCCTCTGTGGGGGGAAAAATTGAGCACACACACGCACAGCTAGAGAACAGGTAAAGAAAAGAGGAAGGTTGCTTCTAATCAGAGGATTTGTAAATGGGATTTTTTTTTTTTTGTAAGTCTGTGATTGCGATTAGTTTTCTCCGGGGTGGAGGAAAACAATAACAATGACAGCACTGGTCCCGTTAATGACAAAATTGACACCACAAGCTAATTAGAGTGTTCGTGAAGTTTTCCGGCGCTTTTCTTCTGTTGACCTGTTTTAACCTGGCGGGGTAGGATTTCACAAAAGAGGAAGGTAAATGGAAAACAATTTTGACATGTTCTCAAGTTCCACAAAACCTGTTTCGATTGCTAAAGTCCTCCACTCGTGATCTTACCACAGGCAAAAATCTCAGAAACAGTAGCAGTAGTCAAATTAGAAGACAGCAGCAGTTTAGGAAAAGAGAGAAAGGAGAGTAGGATTTTTTTCAATGTCAGGATTAGTAACAAAGGTGGCAGCACGGAGGCGCTGTTGAGTCAATGCACCTAGGGTTTTGCTTTGCTAATTTAGTAGGATAAACACACTGGCCTAAGTGTTAAGAAACCTTAAATTTTCTTTTGGAGGTTTGCTACTTAGAAGGGTTTTCCTAATTAGAAAGTTTTATATTCTAGGCTTTGTGAGGAATGTAAATTGCTCCAGTGGCGTTCAGTAGCAAGGCCCACCGCCCGAGCGCACCAGGTGAGCTCCTGTAAGGGTCCTGCCGAACACTCCGCCCCCACGTATTGCCGTGAGCCTCTCAGACAGCTGTGGCTTTTGGCACAACCGGGCTGGGACACGGGTGAGGCACGTCAATGACTGCTGGCCTGACGAGGTGCGGGGCTAGGTCCCGGTATCTATCCGTCAGCGCGAACCCGAAGTTCGACGTACTTCGTCAATAGTTTAGCCGGGGTGGTATATCCGCACCTTCGCCCAGTCAACCAGAGACTCCTCCTCCGATACCCGATTGCTAGCCTGCTGCGGACCGTCACTTGGCAACACTAGGACGGAAGTATTTCGGATTTCCCCTCCAGCCTGCACCAGGTCCAGTCGGAACGGGTGACTCCGCTTGCTGTAACTCACACTGGAGGCAATTTCACTTCACTAACCACTCACTAGGGGGAGCCCTATCTCCTATTAGGCCCAAGAAAAAGGAAAAAAAAAACTATAAAACATTTTGCCGAGTTAATTAAATAATGGCCGGAGAGAGACCAAACAGGTTGTAACCAAAACTTAATTGCAACTGAAATTTCAAATTAGAAATGGTAGTTTCTAATTCAAATTTTATGATGTTATTTAAATTTGATAGACTTGATTAGGATTAAATTAATCACTAAGGCATCCTTGAGGTAGCCTTATTAGCGTATTAAACCCTTATTAGCCAATGCTGGAATTAAAATTTCAGAGCAATGATTGATAGTTAAAGATCTAACTTAACGATGTTTGTCATTAATGTTAGAAGAAACCCCTGTGATT
This sequence comes from Schizothorax lantsangensis, assembly GCA_027422415.1. NCBI lineage: Eukaryota > Metazoa > Chordata > Actinopteri > Cypriniformes > Cyprinidae > Schizothorax > Schizothorax lantsangensis. The sequence continues at coordinate 106,650 of JAPDDO010000092.1, forward strand.
ATGATAGCCCATAAGTGTTGAAGTGTTGAAGCTTGTATTAGCTCTAATGAGTTGCAGATGAAATTTAAAATTTCAGAGTATTATTGGCAGTCATGGATTAAAATCTTAATGATGTTCATTAACATTATAGGCGATTACATTTCATTGATCAGCCAATAGTGTTGCCATATGGAAACAGGAACTGTAATTAATTATTAAATTGAATTAGAATTTTCAAATTCGTAATTAATTATGAAATTAAATTACAAATTCCACATCCCTAATTTTGTATTCCTAAGCCTGACCAATTCCTTTTGTTATTCAAATCGTTAGAACAAATTAATCCGTACCGTCTCAATTATAAAGGAAATTTTTTAATTTTCCCCAGGCCAGACGATCAAACACATCGATAGTTAATAATTAAGATCTTAATGTTATTGTTAAATTATCAGAGCACACATAATTATCTCAATCAGTCTATGTGGAATCAGGAACTGAAATTATTTTAATGAAATTAATTTAATTTCACATCTAGGATTAGTTATGGAATTAAAGTATCAATTTCAAATATTTCATAGCCATTCATCCGATTAGATTTTGAAAATCATGAGCGCAGTTATAATTAAATTAATTATCTTCCTATCAAAGCAACTAATACCTGGTAAATATAAAATAAAACAAAACAACCTGAACGCAAATGCTTATTAAAACCACCTGTGAAATAGCTGATCTCACTTCCTATGAAAATCAGCTGGCCTGCACATTAACGGTTTATTTAAATCTGCATTTGTCAAAGTTCTTTTAAAAGGGAAGAGAGGGAAATGCATAATTAAATGCAAAAGAGAGAAGGAAATGACGTGAACACTCTTAGCATGAGCTAAGTTCAGATGAAAGGTTAGTCAAATAAATGCTTCAAAAACACACTGCAACATACACCGCATTTGAACCACGGGCTAAAAAAAGCTATGTGCTAATCGCTATGCTTCCAATACAACTGGCTTTGCCTCAGCTCCAATATGCTACTCATTAGCTTCAGTTAGCTTAGCTTGCTATGCTGATACACCAGCCTTAAGATGGCGCTCGCAGGCTGCGCTTGCGCACTTGACTTCCTTGGGTTGCCCTGTCACTATGGACTATCTGACAAACAGAACAACAGACTATCTGACAAACAGAAACACACAGTGGATTTTTCATCACACAATTTTTATTTGATCAAGATCAATATCTATTCTCCCCAGAACGCGTTTTGGCCACTCCTTCCGAGCGCCGCGTCCGATTTCACTCTTTTAGTGATTCAATAGATGGCAGAAAAATCATTAAGTAGCTAAGTTAATGTTTTCAAACCGGGAGATACATAGCATAGTTCAATCTGAAGTGGGACACGCACTTTAGCAGATTAAAACCATGGAAGGCCTTTTAAAAGACGTGAATGAGGAATCCGCTCATTCGTCTCTTTTGCGCTTTTGAGCGACTTTTTGTCTTAAGACAATTTATATACTGCAGTCTATTTCTTCTAAACAACTAAAGCTTTTTCATTCATTCAAAACGCATTGCCACAATTATACAGTACCATAAACACACAAACAACTCTGTTTCTCTGTATCTACACTATTTCTCCTTCCGGTTATGAGAAAATAGTGCAAAATACATAATCTGTATTTCTGGTTATGAATTTTCAAGTCAATATAGTGCCAGCTTTCTTTCTCCACCATCTGTAATAATTTATTTATTGATTTAATTTTAGCTCTTTTGTTTTAAGCTTTATTTTGAATTTCAGCTTTAGGGAATCTTAAAATTCTAGATTAGTATGATCAATTGATATTAATCAAAATGTCCAACTTATACCTTATTTAACACTCGTCCAGCGAGTCGTTAAGTTTCAGTATATTCTGAGAAATTCTGTTTATTTTCGTGGCCACGATATAATAATACAGAATTATTTAAGTACCTTTATGACAGTTTTGAGCATAGGTAACGTTATCTTGGCAAAGCTTGATTTGAAAATTACACACCAAAACACAGAACACTTCTCTATAAATCAAACAAGAGTTTATTTACTATCTTACTAACATACATGAACTAAGCTAAATAACACAAACACAAAATACATACACACAGGCAATGACTTGTTGCAATTGAGAATGATTAAAATATAGCACTGTTTTACACGATTTTACCCGTGCAGATCACAGAATGGAAGACACTATTATCTTAACTCTTTAAAGATCAACCCAACCACGATTCCAACAGATTTTTAGAGATGGTTTGTACTTGCGTTAAGTTGATATGAGCTGATCTGTTGTCCGTTTCCTTTTCTGGAGTTGGGGAATTCCGTGCGTCGTTGCGTGACGTCACTCCGGGGCTTCCCTCGTGGTTGCTCTGGCTGGTGATGCTTTGAAGGTGTTAAGAGTTCTTTTGCAGCTGCAAGCTGAAGGGTTTCTTAGAGTTTGTTTTGCCTAAGTGTTGGTTCAAAGTTCAAAACTCAGCCTAGATGTTAAAGGCGAGGACTCCTTTGGAGCGATTCTGGAGCGCGCGATGTTCAAGCAGCTCCGAATCAAACTTTTGCAGACCTCTTCTTCCGTTTCCTTCTTCTGTTTTTAGACGGGAGATTTGGGTCCCTCCCACTCGATGCTCTTCCAATAAAAACACAGTTCCTGTAGGCAAGGAGCCACGCCTCTTGCGGCTCAGTTTTCCGTCCGTAAATACTTTGCTGAGTTATTTCGTCAAATAAGCAGATATCCTAGCAGATTTCCATACGTGTTATTAATCATACGTTATGATGCTAAAGTTCATTTTTCATCCGCACCAAATTATTGCATTTATCATGACCGTTAACATGAAACCAAATTCAGCATATTTTCTACACGTTAATAGTTTTTCTGATAAAACACACAAAGGGATTCAAATTAAAGATTGAAAACAACACATCATGCATATGATATTTATAAGTCTAGTAATTCTGTATCGTAGAAAAATATAGTTCAAAAGATTACATCATACCACCCATTTCTACTAACACAGCATGCTTAATTTCACTTCATAAGATACCACTTGAATATATATATATATATATATATATTGTAAAATATATTGTATCTATTGCTTTTGAGTATATTGCTTTCATTAGCAGCAATGGTTATTATTTGTTCTTTTGGGACAAAGTTTAGGAGAGTTTGAGTTTTTGTTCTGTCCCAGAAAAGAACCGAGCTGTGGAATGTGGGAGAAACGGGAGGTTTGAAGGTCACTTTGGGGCCTGCATCTGGTCTTTCTTAGATTGGACATCTTCCCTTCCCTTGTATTTCCTTGTTGATAAAAATCATTGAATTATTGCTTTAAATGCCATAAAGTTTGTCGCTGGCCATTAGGAGAGGTTTCGTCTTGTTCTCCTAGTCCATTTATGGGTTTCCTGAGGTGATAAGATGAACCTGACAGGAAATCGGACCAGCCAGTTGACCTGGTAGTGGTATTCGTCTGTCAATTTTATGACTTGCAGATAGTGAAGAAATAGTCCTTTAAGCCTAAGGAATTTGTGGTTGCACTTAGTGTGTGTGTGTGTCCCTTGTCTCCACAAAGGCATTACACCACACACTTGTGAAGATGAACACACCCGCCCCCCTGAAAGTGTATTTGAGGTAAAAGCAATTGAAGGAGCTGTGGATGTGTATGTTGATGGTTCTAGATATTGGCAAGATGGGCAATATCATACAGGATTCGCCATCCATTCTGACAAAGGACATTTTCTGTATAAATGTCCACCCCATTTTTCAGCTCAGAAAGCAGAGGTGACAGCCGTACTACAAACGCTAGAGGGAATTTCAGATTCAGATTTGAATATCTATTCAGATTCTGCCTTTGTAGTTAATTCTCTTACAGAATATCTTCCGATTTGGCAAAAAAAGGGGTTTTACTAGTGCAGATGGTCAACCTTTGATTCATTGTGGTCCAATTCAGGCTTTGTGGTTAGCTGCAAAGAATAACATCCATAAGATTGCTTTGTTGAAAGTCAAAGCACACCAGAAGAAAGGGACAGACAAGCATGGCGATGGAAATTTAATTGTTGATGAGTTAGCAAAGAAAGCTGCTGTGGAAGGAGTAACATTTTCAGGTAGCACAGAACAAGAATCAATTGCTGCTATCAACATTAGAGAACCAATAGACCTGAAAAGTGCTCAACAGAGTGACCAATCCTACAAACATTCAGAAGGCAATCCTACAGAGCAGTGTGTATAGAAAAAATAATAGTGTGTAAATAAAAGTGTGTATGTGTGTTTTCATTTTTATCAGTATATTGTTTGCTGTGCTATGTGAGAAAAAAAAATAAATAAAAAAAAAAAAGGGGGGGGGGGGGGGTAATTATTTCTGTTTGCATGTGTTTTTCAGACATTCTTAACCAAGAGATATAAAGATGTGGCGATGGGTCCTGACAGTGGTCCTGCTGATGATGGTGACGATGTAAGAGTGCCCAGAACTGCATCCAGCACTCCCTTCTGGTGTGATGACGAAACCATATCAAGGGGTGCTGATCAACAACATCCAATGGATTCACATTCCAGTTCTAGTAAATCTGACAGCATGGTCTCCAGATCTGGATGAGCGATGCCGAGAGGAGAGTGTGACAGAGATGTACAAGGATCTTTTGACAACGGCGTTCCTGAGATACCATGGATCAGTTGCTACCAGCTCACCTACAGATCAGCTGTCAGGAAAACACTCAAATGATCGCTCCGAGAGAACCTCTTCCGGACGGAAGCTGTTACACGATTGCATCTGCCCTCTCTATTATAGCTCGACAAACTAAAAAAGCTTTCAACACTATGCAGAAACAAGTATACTGTGCACATTTCGCCTCCATTAAATATCAGGAAATAACCCGTATTTTGGAGGAAGTGTTGGCTGGTAAGGTTCCGTCAACACTTTTCACAAAGGAAGTCATTATGAAGTGGTTTGGAGCAGGAATAGTTTTGATAGATTTGGTTGTTTTATGAGACAGATGTATGCTGTGCTGTTAACTGTGTCAGTACCAGTTTTTCAAAAGAAACAGGTGTTTGAAAAGATTCTAAGTGTGGAAAATCTGGGTATATTACAAGAGAATGTGTTGAAGGAAAGGAAGGACCTACCCAGATTTTTCACTCAGTTGCCATCAGGAGAATGGTGGGGAATAGATGCTGAATGCTGTGACAAAACTCCATTTGGGTTTATCTGTGATTTTACAGTTTTGCAAAAACAACCATTGTGTGGAGCACCCCAGACACACTATGAATCTTGTGAAATCAACCTAACCCATCTTCACAATAATTTCATTAGGGTAATAGTTTCAGACAAGAAAACATGTATTACCACAACTTTAAATCACTTCTCCATCTTTGTCTATAATAACCAGACATTATGTCCAATTAATGATACTTCATTTTGTATAACTCCCGAGCCAACCTGGTCTATAGGAAATTATCATTTTCCATATGTAAACACCACCCAGCAGGCAATGTCAGTAATGCCGGAGGAACAATTGGGCTTTGTAGAAGAGATCCCTGAATTTGATTTTGAATTACCAAAACTGGATGATATGCTAATGTCTTTAATGCAAAGGAAAGATAACCATATTGTTAAAGCTCAACAAGGTCTTGATGAAAAGGATAAAGCTTTAACTAAACAAATGCATGATGGAGATTTAGTTATTGCATACTCTGGTTTGATTTGGGATGTAACTTTTAAAACTGCTGTTTGTGTTTGTATCTTCCTAAAATTATGTGTCAATGTATTATGTTATGCTGTATGTGTTCTATGGTGAAACGTCAAATTGCAGATAGTTCAATGATCAATGTTGGACGTTCCCGTTGGTTGTGATGGTTCTCGATTACCTCTTCCAAACCCTAGAAATATATTTCAAATTTAAACAAACTTGTTTATAAAAAAAAATAAATGGGATAATTTTGCTCAAATGAAACGGAGTCGTAACCAGTGTGCATGAGGTGTCGACCCAATGACAGGTAAGATTTTCCTTTGGCCAGAGGGGAACAACCTAAGGCAGGGCTTCGCCGCCGCTGGACACCTACCCAGGAAGGGAGGTGTCATCTGTGTAGAGTGGATGTGATGCTTCTTTTGGGCCAAGAGCATCAAAGAGGGGACTGTAAGAAATTATAGTCTGCCTCGATCCAGCTTCCACTCCAAATGGTGTAAACTATACTCCTTTCCCTACAAAGAGCTTAATTATCATAGAGGTAGTTCTTTCCGTTTAAATAACATGTAAATAGTATCTCCGGAGTGATAATTCGTCACTTATAGCATGGGAACGGCAGTAGGCCATCGAGAACCATCTGCTGACCAAAAGGGTACAGGAAACAATTGATAGGGATTCTATTTGATCTTATTACCTTAACATTTGGTCGTTCCCACCTGAAAGTCTACCAAAGATGTGGGAACGGAAGGCTATTACTTTCATGGTTATCCGCAATTTACATTTAAAACGAAACTTCATTTACGTGTTAAGCGGGAAGATGAACGTAATACAGTATAAAATGTTTGAGCTTAGGATGTAGGGCATTAATTTCGACTCCGCTGAATCCGAAGTGCTGTTTGTACTTTGTCACTGCTACGCTGTAATAAAAGATTATTTTTCATCAAGATCTTCGACGTCTTCTTCACATTTTCTTACAGCGTGTATGGCGTCGTGTGGGTGAGCGGTTTGCTGATGTCGACGTTGTGGATCGAGTGGCCCATGGTGGCGGTGGGGTTATGGTATGGGCAGGCGTATGTTATGGACAACGAACACAGGTTCATTTTATTGATGGCATTTTGAATGCACAGAGATACCGTGACGAGATCCTGAGGGCCATTGTTGTGCCATTCATCCACGACCATCACCTCATGTTGCAGCATGATAATGCACGGCCCCATGTTGCAAGGATCTGTACACAATTCCTGGAAGCTGAAAACATCCCAGTTCTTGCATGGCCAGCATACTCACCGGACATGTCACCCATTGAGCATGTTTGGGATGCTCTGGATCGCCGTATACGACAGCGTGTTCCAGTTCCTGCCAATATCCAGCAACTTCGCACAGCCATTGAAGAGGAGTGGACAACCTGATCAACTCTATGTGGTCACACCAGATACTGACTGGTTTTCTGACCCCCCCCGAACCCCTCCAATACAGTAAAACTGCACATTTTAGAGTGGCCTTTTATTGTGGCCAGCCTAAGGCACACCTGTGCAATAATCATGCTGTCTAATCAGCATCTTGATATGCCACACCTGTGAGGTGGATGGATTATCTCGGCAAAGGAGAAGTGCTCACTAACACAGATTTAGACAGATTTGTGAACAATATTTGAGAGAAATAGGCCTTTTTTGTACATAGAAAAAGTCTTAGATCTTTGAGTTCAACTCATGAAAAATGGGGGCAAAAAAAGTGTTGCGTTTACAATTTTGTTCAGTGGATGTTCAATATGAACTTCACGAAAGACTTAGTTCTGTGTGAAATTATAGAGCGACAAGAAAGCAAGAGCATTTATTGTTTTTTTTTTTTTATTATTATTGTCGGATTATCATACAGAATGAAACAGTTTTGACTGTTATGGTTTGTGCGTGAACGAATATGAAATACCTGTAATTACGTTGCTTATTCTGATCACTTATATTGGGCACTTTTTTGCATTTAAATTCTGACTGTTGACATTGAAAATGATGCATGTGTTTTTCGAGGGTATCGGTTAATTTCTTGATTGCCGTTTTTACAGTGTCTGCTTGCATATTTTAATCATATTTGGTAGTTCTCTTTAATGTATTTGCCCCGATTTGATCCATGTGAAATTTATCTAGCATTATACTTATATTATTTTGTCATCATAATTTCATTATAAGGAGTTAAAAATGGCTCTTATCAACCTTGATTTACATTCTATCACATTATTTTGACAGTTAAAGTTTTGGGTGGTTTTTGTGAGCTTTTGGGCTGGAAATCGTCCATCCAATCTGGCAACACTGCCAACAATGGAGCTGATCCAGGAACAGATAATTACATGACATTAAAATACATTAAAATAAATGCATTAAAAATGTTAACTATTTTCCTTAGTAGAGAATCTTTTACAAATGTGCAAATGCTAAATATTCACACGTAACCTTTTCTGCAATAAATTTAAAATAAATAAAAATAAAGTTATATTTATAAATAAAAAATAAAGTTGTGTAAAACAAAAACAACTAATTCAAATTCACTTTCACTTTCATATTCTGCAAAGAAAAAAAAAACACTCGGGAATAAACACTGCTGCTGCAGCGAAAGTTTGAGAATGCAGTTGAAAGAAAATTACTATATCAGTGCATATAATAAGGCACGATATTCTTGACACTCAGAAATATACATTTATTGTCACCAGCAAGCATATAGGTAACATATTTGTAAAGTAAATATCGAGGCAACATTCAAATTGCATGTTACAAATATTATATGAGCTTATATATGTCCTGTTAACTTCTACAAAATATCCTTTCTACTAAATCTAAGACAGAGACACTTGCATGCATTTAATGAGAAAAGAAAAATAATAATAATATTAAAATCTTAAAAAGTAAACTGAAAAAACTAAACAATTAAAATAAAGTATATATGTGACCCTGGACCACAAAACCAGCCATATGTAGCACAGGTATATTTGTAGCAATAGCCAACAGTACATTGTATGGGTCAAAATTATAGATTTTTCTTTTATACCAAAAATGATTAGGATATTAAGTAAAGATCATGTTCCATGAAGATATTTTTTAATTTTCCTACTGTAAATATATTAAAACTTAACTTTTAATTAGTAATATGCATTGCTAAGGACTACATTTGGACAATTTTAAAGGCAATTTTCTCAATAGTTCGATTTTTTTTGCACCCTCAAATTCCAGATTTTCAAATAGTTGTATCTCGGCCAAAATTGTCCCATCCTAACAAACCATACATTTACACAGTTTTTTTATTTTTTTATTTACAGTTGGAGTGGAGGGGGCATTGCCTGAAGCATTAAGTGTTGCAGATTCTGCTTCTTCTCTCTGTCCTTAAGGTTGTGCCCTATTTTGTCCCCCTCTCTGAGCCTCTGCTGCTCCACTGCTGCAGGAGGACAGTTTAGGGCAGCAGTCTTTAATACTCCTTAAGACAACCACCACTACACTGATAATAGACATCATGGCATAACCTAATAACTAGAGACAATAAACAATACATATTATATATATATATACACACACATACAGTCATATATACAGAATTATCTCACACAGTACATGATATTTACCTGAGACTGATGAATATATTCGCGCGTCAGATCTTGTAGAATCGTCTTATTTTGTGTCTCTTCAGCAGGTTTACACCAAAACCTGTTGAGCTGATTATCAAACACATAAACTCCATTCCAGTCTGTCTTGAAACAAGCATAATAATCCCCATCAAGTAACAAAATGATAATCCAAATCACAGGTGGAATAAGACAAGATAGAAAAGCATTCTGACAGGTTTTTTCATTCTTCTCGTTCTTCTCATTCTTGTTCTTCTCGATACACTCATTTAATTTTGCACAACACCACCTACGGCTAAAAGGTCTTAAAAGTAGATACATTAAAGCAAATGTAAAAAGAGCAGGTCCAATGACAATTAACAATGTTAGCAGTTCATTCAGATCAGATCGACACGGGCATAGAAAAAATTCTATTTCAATCACCTCCTCCAATCCAAGTAACAAAAGGCTCAAGGGAAAAGAGCTGAAAACTTCAGATTCAGACAGAAATGTATGTACTTGCTTTAGAAGATCTCGACCTTTAGATGTTTTTGAGGGAGGCTTTGATGTTGCTTCCTGTTCACTATGGTCCTCTTGCATTATTGACACAATTTTCTGTTTATCACTGTAAAGCTGCTTTGACACAATCTGTATTGTATAAAGTGCTATATAAATAAAGGTGACTTGACTTTTGGCTGCTTCTGTCTCTTAAAAGTCTGTGTTGCGGTTCACAAGATCTCTATATGGTGCAGATTCCTTTAAATGAAGAACATAAATATTAGTTTTCAAATCTGTATGAATAAGGAAATCATTGTTTATTTAATATACACACAGTGAAAACTGCAGAACAAAAATAATATTTTATGTTTGTGTATAAACTTTAAGAAACAAGGTTACATCAGTGTTAGGAAGCCAAAATACAGTAGATTCCTATAAAACTCCTATTAAAAAGTGGCACTTAAATTGGTATAATGCTCTTACAATCAGGGCCGTGCAGAGCACCTGCCCCTTTTCCCCTTGATGCCCAAAGTGATTATGATTGGTTTATAAAGGCTACTACGAACAACTTTTTCCCATTTTTATCACAGAATAATTCAATATTTTTATATATAAAATATAAATATATTTTATAGTTTCTATACTAAATGATATGTCAATCAGTACAGCATTTTTCATATAGTTTATTTATTTATTACCTGGAGATAACTTGGAAAAACACACAAACCATATATTTTCGCAATCGTGTGTTTATTGTCTTCACGTTTCATCAGTAAAAACGTTTCTGCTTTTTATTCAGCTACAGCGATAGCCATGTGCGTTTGTCCATATTAGGGATTTCCTGCACGTCATAAGTTTCTGCTCGAGAGCACCCTCTGGCTTCGAGTATGAATGAAACATGCACTGCACGAGAGTTCAGCTCTCCTGATATTCATATTTCCTCATTTTGGATACGAATAAAACGTCAGGTCAGTGTCAAGGGTTCTGTCACTTCGGTCTAGTTCATTCGTGGTTTTGTGACAGAGCCCTGACACTCCCCTCTTGTCCATGTGAGTGCACGGCTTTGAGTGTGCTCTCGTCTGTGTGCCTTGTTTCGTGTTGGAGCGTGGTGTTT
>JAPDDO010000092.1:122500-167113 GCA_027422415.1 Schizothorax lantsangensis
GTACACATAGGCCTAATTCACTAATCATAGTAAAATAAGCTTTTATCTTAGAAATTATGGGATCAGATATGTGCCAAATAAAACGAGCGAAACTTTTGCGAAAACGAACAAAAAAATACATTGATAAATGAGAAAAACACTCTGAAAATAAAAAACAATCAACTAAATAGCAAAAAAAGTAACATCGTCTTCAAATAAACTGCATTCTTTGTTCACTTCACTTTCAGCTTCACTTTCGCTAAACAGAGTTTTGAATGTGCTGCCAGCATTTTCGTTTTCGCTTTCCAAGTTTTTGTTTGCGCTTCGCAAATTTACGTTCGTCATTCTGGCACAAACCTCTCGTGAGGGCGGGCTTAACAACGGTTCGCTCTCATTGGCTAGTGAGATTTTGATTGGCGGCTCATTGAACCGGAAGTAGTGTTTCAGTGGCGCGGGACAGTGGAGCTGTAAGTAAGTAGTCTAATGATAATAAGAGTGTATTAAATAACATTAATGATAAATCACGGATATTTTCCACATCAGAAGAAGAAGAAGAATAGGGTTATTCAAGATGAGTAACGTTAATCGGGAGGCTCACGGAGCGTTGTCAACATCCTCCTCGGCAGGACATTCGAGGCAGCCTGAGGTAAGTTTGTGATTATAACTAAGATAATAAAAAGAAAAATCGAGATATACGTTTTATTCCTGTGCAGAATGCAACAGTTGTGTCTTTATTTAGATCGTTAAGTGTTTGTCACTCATAGGTTTGTTATTTACATGCAGTTTGATTCAGTACGTTACATTGATTGCTCTTTATACCACAACATTTTGCCACCTTGGAATTATAATTTTCTGAGCAGTTTTGAGATATTGAGCTTCAAAGTTTTTGCATAAAATACTTTGTAGATAGAATCTAAAAATCACATAATGTAAATATAAGCTGTCACAAAATACAAATGTGAATAACTCAGTTTTGACAAAAATGTGAGAGAGAACCTTATAATTCCAAGGTGATGATAAGTAATATATTCAAGGATGTTGCGTGTATATTTAGCAATGATTTCAGACTGGTCTTTATTCTGCAGCAAGGCTCAAACCTTGGTGCTGATGCTGCATCAGCTATACATAACATCATAGAGGTGCTTAACCATTCGCTGGGCAAAACCAGCACGAGTCAGGGGCAGCGCTCGGGACAGTGTCCAACTGTGGAACAAGACATGGCCAGGTTTCAGTTTGCAGACATGACTAAAAACAATGACACTTCGTGTTTGCAATACAAATTTTTCACATGTATTCCCTTATCAGATGCTTTTATCCAAAGTGACTTACAATAGAGTTGCATAAGCACTTTCGCTGTCACAGTAATAGTCAGAGAAGGTCTACCGAGTTTCTGATAAACACAGAATTGTTCTATAAGATTTCCTTAACAAATTTTTCTATTATTCATTTCTTGAAGGTCTTTCCCAGGATTTTTTTAAAAACGTGGGTCCAAAAGACGTCTACCCAGCTGTAATAAACCCACAAAGTTCTGTAAATCTTGGAAACCATTCATGTTTTCTGTGTTCCTGTTAAATAAAAATACTGAAATGACCCCTTCACCAGCTGAGGAACTTCAACTCATGCAGGCAGGATTGGGAAAGCGAAATCTCTCAATGAATGATGATTTGACTCATTCAGAGGTGATACACATAGATAAATATTTACTTAAAAATTATGCTTCACTCTCTCAGCAAATATTAGACAGTAACTTTATTTGTAATGATTTGTTGTAATTTGGATTTTAGGTTTCCAACTTATTTACAGACGCGTACCCCAAAATGAAATCAGCGTCCGGTGGATGGCTTCTCTATAAGTCAGCTGGTATGATTTTGACACCACTACCAATTCCGTGTAATAAAAGTAACTAGATTCAGATTATCACACAAGGCAACTAGTTTAATGTAAATATGCATATGTCATTCAATTTATGTATGTACATTTAAATAGGTTGGTATAGTCAATATTCACGTTTTTAGCAATTAAACATAATTCAAAGTTAATTAACACACAGTGACCAGAAAAGTAATTAAAGATTTCAAAAAATATTGATCCAGCAGGTCTTAACTTAAGGGCAGTTCATGCAAAATTGTTATCATTTACTCGCATTTACGTTGTTCTAAATATGTATGTCTGGCTCAATTTATTTTGAAGAATGTCTGAGCTGTTTATTTCCATAAAATGAAAGTCAGTTTTGTTCAAAAATCCCTTTTCTCCCCATAAACTTTCATTATATGGACAAAAACAAAACAGACATTCTTCAGGATATCTTATTTTGCTTTTGACGATCAAAAAGTCAGGTTTAGAACTCAATGTAAATAAGCTTTTATAACCTCCATTATCAGCCAAATCCCAAATAACCAAATAAAAGGTATTACTAATATCAGTGCATTACTAGTATGATTAACAGGTTCATTTATATTCTTGTTTTAACACTTTATTTTGTGCATGTGAGTTTATTTAATTGTTTTCCTGAAAGCACTTTGTAAGACTGTTAAAAGATGACAATTATATATAAAACTTTATTTATACATATTTGTAATATTTTATTCAGGTGGACAGGGAAGGCGGCGGCTGAATCTTGTTCCTCCAGAGTCGGAAGGGTACTGTGGCAGTACCATCAGATGTGCAACTGGAGGGGGGAAGACCGTGATTTATATTGTCCCTTTACAGGATGAATTTGATTTATCCCCCCTTCCATCTGATGCCCAGGAATTTTCTTTAATGCCAAAAGCAGAATGCAAGAAATGCTATAAAATAATGCCATTGCAGATTCTTGCTCTGCATGTCAGGGAATGTGATGCTCTGGAATGTGAAACACTTTCAGACTCGGAACCAGAGGTAATTTTTGGTTGAGTAACTTATGTAGGCTGCATCTGTAACTTTTTGTTTAAATGTAATGTTTTTGTCTATTACCAGGAAACTGATTCACCACCAGCATTTGAAGAAAAGGTAATTTGCTTATTGTATGGGATGACATAATTCTGACTGCTTTTATTTTGTATTTACATAATTTATTTTTAGTCGACAGATGCAAAGTGTCCTGTTTGCATGAAAACTTTTCCCATGATAGAATTGGAGGTCCATGCAAGTTACTGTGGTGACTTGGAAATGTAATGCAATACACACATAGCAGTGTAGAAACAGCAGTGTAATTTTGTGGTGCATGATGTGATGTAGATTTTGACATTTCTAGTTAGATCATGAGTCAGAACATTGGATTTCCAAAGTATATTTATATGGAAAATTAGACTTTAGCTATATATTAACCCTCTAAGCGCCAAAGTCGCAAAATTGCGACAAGACGTCATACTTGATCAAATAGACCGTAGTTCCTTATCTGGTGTAATATCTCATTTGTATTCCCTACCACTAGATGGCAGACATGTAGTACTTCGATTCTAGACCAAAATTACGTCCTGTTCCTATTCAAAGTGTTCGAGGAAATATCAGAGAAATGAGCGATCATGTCATTGATGCGGAAGCAGTTCAATTCACAGCGTCACGAGTGAATTGTGAGATTTGTGAGAGAAAATCGCCAAATGGCTAATAGAAATTTGTACCTTGAGGATGTGTTGCAAATGTTATTCGCTGATTCTGACTCTGAAGGGGAATATTTGCCTTTTGGAAATGACGATTGGCCGTCTAATGATCGCGCTTCTCCCGGTACATCTTTGCAGCGCAATGGTGCCGCCATGCAAGGCGAGAGAGTTCACGAAGCACAAACAAGTGATCATTTGACCCTTTGCCCAACGGGGATGGGGGTGGCAGGGGTGGACGTGGTCGTAGTGTCCATAGGAGAGCTGCTGATCTCTGAGCTCACGGAGCGCCGCTGGCTCAGCGCCGCGGTGCTGATGATCGGCCAGATTGCATCTTTTTTTCTGATCGCGCGCGCTCTACGGGCCGCCAGTACAGGTGCAGTCAGTGTGGGGTTGGTCTACCATACTCTCAAGAACTATAAACTGTGTCACTTAGATACCTGAATGGGCAGATAGCTGGTCAACTGATCACAAAATAGGCACATGTATTTTACTATGGCAGAGTAATATAGTCATAATTTACTACTTTCTCCCGTTTTACTGTTGATTTCCTCTTTTCCTGATCATTTGGAATGAGGATAAAAAGACAAAAAACAAAACAAACATGCAAATAAGCTCAAACATCCGTTCAATATCTATTATTTCCTGAATATTACTGATGAACTGATCAAAAAGTAGGCTACTGTTCACATGAGTTTTACTACTATATAGGATAGTAATATAGTAATAATTTAGTACTTTCTCCTGTTTTATTGTTGATTTCCTCTTTTCTGATCATTTGGAATGAGGATAAAAAGACAAAAAACAAACAAACATGCAAATAAGTTCAAACATCAATTTAATATCTACTATTTCCTGAATATTATGAAATTCAAGAGGGCCGCCCCCCTGTTGACGTCATAATATGCAAATTAGATGAGTAAATTTACACCCCACATAAACTTTAGGTCATGCCCAACATTTTTCTAATTTACAGTAGATCTCTATCTGTAAGCCCTTTCAAGCCACAAGCTTTTGAAATCTTGATGTCAAAATCCAGCATTTTAAAAAAAAAAAACCTGGCGCCTAAAGGGTTAAAGCACTGAATTAAATGTTTTACTTCACATAAACAATATTATATTTTCACAATTAAATTTTCTTCCTAGTCCAGTGTCCCTTCAATCAAGGAGCTCTGATACAGTGGATCCACAAAATGAAGAGATGTCATGGTACATAAAGTAACATGAACATTGTAATAATGTGTACAATATGTAATAATGTACTTGTATAATTTATACATTTTTATTATAATGCTGTCTCAACAATTCCCTGCTTAATATTTAAAAGATTTAACCTTTGAATATAAAATCAATTTACAGTGAGGAGGATGTCCAACGATGGCTAGCGGCTCAAGTTGACACCTCCAAGGAATTCTGCATTTTTGTGTCCAGAATTAATTTAGTGGAACGAAGTCTGTTACTTTGGAGGCGACAAAAGTTAAGCTCCCCAGTCAACACTTTAAAGATCACTTTCTTTGGAGAAGCTGGAGTAGACACTGGGGCTTTGAGAAAAGAATTCCTGACAGGTCAGGATTTTGTTTTGTACTTTTTGTACATATTTGGATTTCATACTTTGGATTTGTTGTTAATTCATTTGTTCTGGTTAAATTATTATAATTTTTTTCTTCCCCGTCTATAGAATTGATTGGCGGCATAGAGACCAGGCTCTTTGAAGGGGAGGAGGGCAAAGGCAAAATGCCAAAATACTCCCTGAATGATGTTGACAATGGCCTGTTTCGGTAAGTGTTTCTCATCAAAGGAATTGGTCACCTAAGAATGAAAGTTGTCAGGTGTTCACACACTCATATCATTCCAAGCTCAAAGGGATAGTTCACCCAAAAATACATTTCTGTAATCATTTACTCACCCTCAAGTTGTTCCCAACATTAATTATTTTTTGTTCTGTTGGACACAGAAGAAGATATTTTGAAGAATGTTCCAAGCAGTTTTCGGCCCCATTAACTTCCGTTCAAGAGTTCAAGATTTATTTGTCACATACACGATTATACAGAGAGTACTAACCAGCAGTGAAATGTGAGTCAGGTCCGCTCCATGGACAGTGCAATATTATAGAAAACAACACAAAGTAGTATACATAAAATGAAATGAATAAAAAAAATATATAAAATGTGCATGATAGTATACTGTAGACTTAAATATTAAGATAAACATGACTGTACAAGAGAGGAATGTGCAAATAGGTTGAACATGGTTGACATGTAGCAGCAATCTCAAAAAAAATAAAAAATAAAAATAAGATACCAAAACACAGAAAGTGATGTGTGCAAATGACACTGTCAGTATGAGGTAGATAATAATGAGTGTGAATATCTTACTGATTGTGAGTGATTAATAAGTGAAGTCATGATGATGTTAAGAGGCTGAGTTGAGTTTAGGAGTCTGATGGCCTGGGGGAAGAAACTCCTCCTAAGTCTCTCAGTTTTTGCCATCAGGCTGCGGAAGCGCTTACCAGATGGCAGCAGAGTGAAAAGACAGTTACCAGGGTGATTTGAGTCCTTGATGATCTTGACAGCTCTGCTTCTGCAGCGTTTGAGGTAGATGTCCTGCAGAGAGGGGAGAGCAGACCCTGAGATGCGCTCAGATAAGCGCACAACTCTCTGCAAGGCTTTTCAGTCTTGATTGGAGCTTTTTCCATACCACACTGAGTAGTAGGTACCGTAGTTCCTACCGTAGTAGGAACATTCTTCAAAATATCTTCTTCTGTGTCCAACAGAACAAATAAATTAATTCATGTTGGGAACAACTTGAGGGTGAGTAAATGATTACAGAAATTAATTTTTGGGTGAACTATCCCTTTAAGTGAGCCTTCTCTGTGGAAAGAAATTACATTTGTTTCAGGGTGAACTATACGTTCAGAAGCAAATGCATTTTAAACATGTAAAATTCATATCACACTAACAGGAAAAAAAAATTATACTGTATTTCTTTTTTTATTGTCATTTTAGAGTTGCTGGGGAGGTTTTTGCTGTTAGCCTTGCACAGGGTGGCCCAGCTCCAAGATTTCTACAGGGCTGGTGTTACAATTTTCTGTTAAGTGGAACCCTTGAAAATGTTACGAAGGATGACGTTTACGATTCTGAGTTTACACCACTGATTAAAATGGTATCTTAAAACATTGTCTTAGTGTCTTTCTGTTGCCATGTATTCTTTTTTTTAGATGTGTAACACCCTGATTTTTTTCACTTTTAACTCTTTATAGATTGAGGAGACTTCAGAGTTGTCATCTTACAGTGAACAGATTGTTAACTGTGGCTACACAGGGCCTATAAACGAGGACAACAAGGAGAAAATAACAAGGTTTTACTCTATGCATTAGTTTTAAATATATCTTCCATAGAAAATACAATCGATAAGACATTAACATTGACTGAAATTTGTTTGTTCTATTTCTGTAAAGAGCAATTGTGATGCATGCAGCTGCTCGTCGAAGCCTCATGCTTCAGCAGCTCCGTGAAGGGTTACAACTTTACAATTTGATAGACATCATGGAGAAGAACAGAGAAGTGTGCCGCAGCCTGTTTGTTGTGCAAGGTGGTGATGGTAAGGTGATTGCAAAAACCTACTAGTTCTATTTGCATTGCTGTTATAAAAGGTTACAGCACAAAATAACATTTTTTTTTTTCTTTCTATACTGCATGCTGTTTAGATAATGTTTGCCCTTTTCTGTCTTCCTGGCATGTTCTTCAGGTGGACTCCCATTACATTGTGTCACATCTTGTCCCACAAATGAGTGAGAGTGGCACTCTAAAACATGCCAAAGAGGTGAAAATCCTGAATCACTTCCAGGATTTCCTAATGGAGCTTGAAGGTAAGTTCGTATTCACTTCAGATGTCAATGAATGCAAATGTTTATTATAGAAGTCCACTGATAGAGTATTTTCACAGACATTGATTACAAAATATGTCTGATAACTGACTGATTACAGATCATTTACTCCAGTCTTCAGTGTCACATGATCCTTCAGAAATGATTCTAATATGCTGATTTGCTGCTCAAGAAACATTTCTGATTATTATCAATGTTGAACATTTGAATAACATTATTGTGGAAATAGTGATACTTTTTAAATATTTTTGTTAATTAATAGTTTATATAACTAATTTCATGATGATGATGAAGAAGAAATGTTTAAGTATCAAATCAGCATATTATTATGATTTCTGAAGGATCATGTGACACTGAGGACTGGAGTAATGATGCTGAAAATACAGCTTTACCATCACAGGAATAAATTACATTTTAAAATGATTAAAATAGAAATCTTATTTGAAATTGAAATGTGCCACAATATTAGATTTTACTGTACTTTTAAATAAATGCGCCCTTGGTGAGCATAAGTGACTTCTTTCAAAAACATTAAATGTTTCCAACTTTTGACAGGTACTTTTAATGTACAAGAAATGGAGAAAAAGGGGAAAGAAACGGCTTTATTAATACCGTTTGTTCTAATGTTAACCTTGTCTGTAAACTTGCAGTTTTCTAAAGCAGCAGTTAGTTACAAATTGTAGTTTCAAATTCGATGTCTTGAATGATTATTGTACTACATGTAGTGATGTCATTAAATGTCTTAAATACATATTGTGTATTTTACTGCCCTAGATGACGATACTCAGGATGAGGAGGCACTCTCTGTCCCACGGGTGATGCAGTGGCTGACTGGTCAGGCACATAGGCACCTGCTTCTGTCAGACAGACAGGCCTTTAAAATAACTGTTGAGTTTGATCATACATGCATGCAGCGAATGCCAAGCCACACACTTTGCTATCCTATTGTCAGCGCATGCACCCAAACCATTACATTTCCCACTGCACATCTGTCAGATTTTAATGAATTTAAAGAAATCATGAAAACAGCAGTGCAAGATGGTGCTTGCTTTTACAGAGTGTAGATTTTGAAATGAACTCAAATGTCTAGACAGAATGTTCCTCCCAATAGTTTTCATTTCTTCTTCAAAATTCAGATACTGTTCAACAACACTTGTTAATGATTTTACATGCTTCTGAATGGTTTACAAAGACTTAAATGTTTTTGTTACAGTATTTTAAAGAAATAATTAAATGTTTGAATGGCATTTTGAATTGTGTAGATTGAAATTAACTCAAATGTCTAGACAGAATGTTTCCCCTGTAGTTTTAATTTCATCTTTAAATTTAAAGACACTGTTCAACAACACTTATTTTACATGCTTCTGAATGGTACAAAGTCTTTATTTTTGTTACAGTATTTTACAAAAATAAATGTTATTTTTCAAAATAAATGAATGGCAATGTAAATTCATTTTCTAGAGATCTATTACAACAACAGAAAATAGAAGATATTAAAATTTCTGGATCATGTTATTCCTTAGCAAAAGAAGTTAAAAACGTTGAAACACACCAACAGAAAGCGGTTTCTAATCTAATCATTCATACGTTGATAAATAACATGCGTAACGTCTTGCATTGCATTTGTCCTAAACATTAAGCTGCGTTGACTCCTCAGATAGGTAAAGCACAGGCTGGCAGATGCAGTGAGAAGGCTCAAGATACAAGATAAATTGCCAGCATAACGCTATGAAGCATATGCATGAACAACACCGTGGATGCATCTGAACACAATGAGAGGGTTCTCCCTTCTTTCAAACCCGTATGACTTTCACAAGTCAAATGTTAAATAGAGCACAATCTTTGGATGACATCAAGTGTCTGTAGATATAGCTCCCGGTCATTCAATGGTGATGTCAAAGGATTAATCAATCCATGCAGAACAGCGAGTATTTGGTCTGATAAAGAACAACAGATCTCTGGCACCACC
The DNA here is from genome assembly GCA_027422415.1 of Schizothorax lantsangensis. Classification (NCBI taxonomy): domain Eukaryota; kingdom Metazoa; phylum Chordata; class Actinopteri; order Cypriniformes; family Cyprinidae; genus Schizothorax; species Schizothorax lantsangensis. Next base: position 131,909 of record JAPDDO010000092.1, read on the forward strand.
ACACCATCATCCTCTGTGTCATTGTCAATAATTTCCTCTTGAAAAAGTTGCTCCACCATCTGAAAAAGAAACAATTAGGTTGTGTAACAATGCTAACTGCTTTGAATTCACAAAAGATAAGCCTGAACTTAATTTAGTTTGATAAATTGCTAAAGGATTTTACATAATCCCAGAGTAACTATATTCAAGTACATGAATAGGTCAAGAATGAAAATCCTGACATTTACTTCACATCATTCCAATCTCATGTAACATAGGCCCCATTTACACATAGCATTTAAATTAGTCTTGAGACCACTTTTACTTTAAGGGGAGAAGGACAGCATATTACTCTTACTATGACAATGAGTAGCTTCATGATGAAAGAATGAATTATATATTACAGAGTTTGTTTGGTTGTTTTTGTTTGCTTATTAACAGTTTAATGCCATGCCAGCTACCCCGGCTACAATCATGAATAAAAAAAGATGAAAAATGATATGTACATATTTTTTTTTTAAATCATTTAACCTTGACAAATATTCTAAAATTAATTATGGTCTTGCATCATTAAAAATCTTTTCATAAGAGTCAACTGAAAAGTAGAGTTCATGCCATCACAGTCTGTTAAATTTAATGGGTTGACAAGAGGGGCATAAAGGAGGATCTTTACCTGTTGTTAATAATGTATGGCTTAGTCTGGAGTGGCCTATTTGACAAGAGTGTAGATTATTACTACAGTGCATTACCATAATTAACCAAACTTCAGATGTGCCACAGTGGTTGACAGAACGCATTTGTCCATGTAAGCATTTACACTATGCATGACCGAGTTAAACTGTGCCAAATATCTTGCCCACAGAAGAATGAAATTCATATGCGTTTTCAATTATTTAAAGCATTATGGTCCATGCACACTGGCATGGAGTGAGCAGAGCAAGCATTTTCAGTTCATTCCTATGGAAGTTGAGCATGGGTGTGAAGCTCATCTTCTAAAGGAATGAATTGAAAATGCTCAGTCTACTCCGCACCAGTAAAAAAATGTACCGTCAGTCCATCTAAAAATTCTGTCATTCGTCATATCGTTCCAAACCCGCAAGACTTTCATTCATCTTTGAAACTCAAGATATTTTTAATGAAATCCAAAAGATTTCTGTCCCTCAATTGACAGCCTACACAACAACCAGTTTCAGGGCCCTGAGTAAACGCATCATTAAAGTAATCCATTTGACTCCAGAGGTTTCACCTCAATTTATGAGCGAATTTGTTTTTACCAATTTATTTGCTAAATATTTTTCTTTAAGGTGCGTTAAGCATCAATACACATGCATGTTGTGTTGACAAAGCAGACCTTGCATTAACATGCTTTGAATAACATTTTGTAAATAAAGTTGTAAATAGTTTTTTGCACAAACAGCACTGGTGTGGCTTCATAAAAATGAGGTTAAACCACTGGAATCACATCGAGTACTTTAATGATGCTTTTACTACCTTTCTTGGCCTTGAAAGTGCTAGCTGTCAATGGAAGTACATAAATCTCTCAGATTTCATCAAAAATATCTTAATTTGTGTTCTGAGGATAAACGAAGGTCCTCTGGTTTTGGAACAACATGAGGGTGAGTAAATGATGACAGAATTTTCCTTTTTGGGTGAACTATCCCTTTAAGGTTAAGGAAATTAAGACAGAATTATAATTTTGGGATGTTGAATCCTAACTTTGCATAAATGCTTAAAGCATACCTCTAAATCTGGCTCAGCCACTGGTGTCTGCAACATTCCAATGTGCCAAAGCTGTTCTGGTGAAAGATTTCCCTGTTCTGATGGGATGGTTGTTCCAGCTACCCATGAAGCACTTCAAGTCAAATTTCAGCCGTGGAAGAATGGCATAGTGCACACAAAAGAGGTGCAGTTCATCGGACATATCAAGCACTCTCTCTTCTTCCATTGTATGAAGTACTTCATAGTACTTACAAGAGACAGCTGACCAAACATCACACCATAGACGCTCAATTCTAAAATAAAAAGACATTAGTATGGTCAAAACATAGCTTACAAAAAAGCAAACAGTTTGTCCATAGTAAATCATGTGAAGTATTAGAGTATCCCAAATTTGTGGCATATCAACATTAGGGGCAGACCACCAGAGGTGTAGTTGTGCACTTTTAGAGTGTTAGTTTACCCAAAAATTAAAATTCTGTCGTCATTTACTCACCCTCATGTCGTTCCAAACCCTTAAGACTTTTGTTCATCTTCTGAACACAAATGAAGATTGTTAAAATGTTACCTTTTCAAAGAGAGCTTTCTGTCCCACCAGTAACAGCCAACATGACTACCACTTTCAAGGCCTCATTTTAACCATATGTAGTACGGTGTTCTCGTGAACACGCACTGAAGATTAATATTTTGTAAATAATATAAATGTATATATTTATTTTTTTTATTTTTTTTGCACAAGCAAAGCACTTCATTTGTGTTCTGAAGATAAACAAATCCTACAGGTTTTGAGCAACATAAGGGTGAGTAAATGACAATTTTAATTTTTGGGTTAACTAACCCTTTCAGACATAAAATGCACAGCAAGAACATTGGCAATTGCTGCATCAAATCATGTTGACATCCCAGGGGAATTAAAAAGGGTTCTACAGGAGTTAATAAACCTAATTAACATCTCTCCCAAGTTCGAAAGAATCTTCAGGAAATGTATCTGAAATTGAATCCATCACCTGCGGTAACTTGGGAACATTGAAAGCCATTTAATCCTCCACATTTACCATGCATTGGGCTAGACCCTTTTCCTCAGCTGTACAGGGATGCAAACTCATTAGGGTGTGAAATAGGTGACAAAAAATGAGCATGCAAAAGAAGGTGCGATTCTGTTGATAGGCTTGCTCGATCTGCATGGGCCCTGCACAGACCGATCGGAGTATAACATCAAATTACCACGAGAGTGATTCAAAAGCATAAGGAGTTGTATGGTCTCCAAAACGCTCTTGCGGTACTTTGATGTCATACGCTGATAGGACAGTGCAGCGCCGATGAATCTCGAACAAGCCTGATGTCAATCACCGTGACTCTGCAATCCCCACCCCACACTTTCAAAAACTCGTCGGATCTAGACAAATCACAATAATAAACTTTTTTGGATCGAAAACGGCGAATTTCACCAAAAGGTGGCAATTTTGCATCCCTGGTTGTAAAAGCTGTTCACACTACACTTCCCACTTCAGTGATTTTCATTTATAACCATGTTAATATGAGAGACAACACACTCAAGCTCATGCACATTTTGGTGTGTTCCTAAGTTCAACTTTGGTGAACTCTGCCCTTAAATTCATATTACATGAAAATATGACTAATAGAAGATTGATACGTCATGGTGTGACCTCTAAACTGAATTAAAAGAATACAAAATTTTAAGCTGAATGGCAGCAGCATCACAGGAAAGTGGAGTAGACTGCATGTTTTAACAATTTGTATTTATTTTGATGTCGAATGTATGTACTTACACAAGGTGCTGTAGACTGTGACGTCATATTGATTGTTGCAGTGTCTGTAGAAATTCAGATTGTAAAAACATACAATCTACTCCACTTTTCTGTGATGCTGCAGACCAGCAGCTTTAAAGGTGGTGTTATTTTAATTCAGTTTAGAGGTCACAGCATGACATGTTGATCTTCTTTCGGTCACACATCTTCACATGACATGAATTTGAGGAAAGAGTTCACCAAACTTGCACTTTCTAATAGAAATATGACAAAATGATGTGTGACATCATGTTGGGTAAGACACGTTACTGTGCCCCACCATAAATAAAGAGCCTGAGATGCAGCTTTTAATGGTTTGACCTGTGGCTTGTACCTTTGATTGTGCACACTTTTTCCAGAAATGAAGCTGCCTCTGCCAGTTCCTCGTACAGAAAACATGCAACGTGCAATTTCCACATTTTCAACTCCCTGGTCACCACGTACTCTGGAAGAGATTTAAGCAATATAAATCCACAGTTAATGAGTTTTAAACTGTTTTACATGTTACTGTAACTCTATGTTTAATTTTAAGCACACACTACTGATTTTAGCCCTGACTATCTCTTTCAGTTTGTAGGCTGCTGACAAAAGCCTGAAATCGTAGTCAAGTCAGTGCTTGTTCATGTGAGCGACGATGGCTTATTGTGAATTATCAAAGAAGCGATCTGACAGCAGATTTGAAGATATGTGTTGTCATGAACTATAGCTTCAGACCATGTAGTAAAGATATTTTTACCTTGATGGCCACCCATGTTTGTGAACACCATCCAAAAAGAATGAGAAGGCGGTCGATGATTTGTTGTTTGCAGCAGCATTACAATTGGTCCCCAATTATAGGACCTATAAAAAGTTTTATATAGAAAATTAAACAATGTTTTCAATAGAACATTGCTATAACCTTTCAAGTTTAAAAAAACAAACCATATTCAGAATTTGACAGTACCTTCCTAGAGAAACCATCAATCCCACCAAATATCACAATGTTGAATCTAAGGAAAAATTCAGATATAAAACCATTCTGTTTACTGTTAGTAATGGATATGTTTAAATGTACATATGGATGTATTAGTGTGTGAATAAAGTAAGATTTTCTTTGTGTGTGGAGCATGCAAATGAGATTAAGAAAGCAAAATACTCACGTGATTAGTTTATGGTTGTTATCACATGACAAGCGACAATGTGCAGGAACAGAGTAAAGTTCTACGGCATAAAACCAAGCTGGACCATTCTGGCCAAAATTCCAGCTCCATCCACCCGCTGCATACTGGCCTTCACTCTGTGCCATTGTATGCGGTGCCTCTAGCCAGAAGTTCACCTTTTACAAGTCTGTACCCAGCATGGGGCATTCTTAATTTTATTGCCCTCACGAGACGATCAAGTTCATTATCAGATATATTGGAATAACAGCCTCTGACAGAGAGGGAGTGCTCCTTCAGCCTTCTGTTAAGTGTTCGTCTCGAAACACCACAGAGCTGTGCAAGAGTTTCTACAGGAAGAGCAGTAGAGAGAAGTTCTTTAAGGTCGTCCCTGTGGATATCCAAACGTGGGCGTCCGAAGTTACCGCAGGTGAGAGTTACAATTTCAGATAAATTCACTGAAGATTCTTCTGAACTCTGAGAAGTATTAATTAGGTTTATTAACTCCTGTAGACTCCTTATTAATTCCCTGGGATGTCAACATGGTTTGATGCAGCAATTGCCAATGTTAGTTCTTGCTGAGCAACATCCAGGAGGTAATCCAAATCTATAGTTTCATTCCGACAAATTGAGTGAAACTTAGTTAGCATATGTTGCAAGATATCTTCTCGAACTTGTTCCTGCAGGTATAAACAATGCATAGTTAGCTTGTGTCTCAGGCTGAGAGAGTACATAATTCCATGCTAAACTTATTAGATTTTAAATCTAATAAAATCACCTGCTAAAAACACCTAAAAAGTGACCATGACCAAACCCCCTGTAAATTGGTATTTTATATACACAGAACAACATGAATTGGTTCAGTGCCTACCTGGAGAAGTGACATGTCTCTTTGGTCCTGATAAGTAACGTTAATATCAAAAGAAAAGAGGATTAGGCGAAAATCTTACATTTGTTTTTGTATGGACAATAATAAAGATAGAATCGTTTTCTTAATCAGATTAACGACAATGTGTTATCATTAACGTACATACAAAAGACAATTTACAACTAAAGAAAGACCATTAAGAAGCGTTGCGTTTCACATATCCATTATAAGCCTAAAATAAATGACGAAGTATACTTTTGCACCAATGGTCTCTAACGTAACAATCTTAGCTTGCGATGCTTTTGAGAAACGCAGTCCAGCTCATAAGTAACGATCTAAATAAAGACATAACTGTTGCATTCTGCACAGGAATAAAACGTATATCTCGATTTTTCTTTTTATTATCTTAGTTATAATCACAAACTTACCTCAGGCTGCCTCGAATGTCCTGCCGAGGAGGATGTTGACAACGCTCCGTGAGCCTCCCGATTAACGTTACTCATCTTGAATAACCCTATTCTTCTTTTTCTTCTGATGTGGAAAATATCTGTGATTTATCATTAATGTTATTTAATACACTCTTATTATCATTAGACTACTTACAGCTCCACTGTCCCGCGCCACTGAAACACTACTTCCGGTTCAATGAGCCGCCAATCAAAATCTCACTAGCCAATGAGAGCGAACCGTTGTTAAGCCCGCCCTCACGAGAGGTTTGTGCCAGAATGACGAACGTAAATTTGCGAAGCGCAAACAAAAACTTGGAAAGCGAAAACGAAAATGCTGGCAGCACATTCAAAACTCTGTTTAGCGAAAGTGAAGCTGAAAGTGAAGTGAACAAAGAATGCAGTTTATTTGAAGACGATGTTACTTTTTTTGCTATTTAGTTGATTGTTTTTTATTTTCAGAGTGTTTTTCTCATTTATCAATGTATTTTTTTGTTCGTTTTCGCAAAAGTTTCGCTCGTTTTATTTGGCACATATCTGATCCCATATCATGTTATGTCTTGTGCTGTGTGGCACACAGCTTGTGTTTTTCACTGGCTGTGTACTTTCATGTTGTCATGTCTTGTGTGAACATGCAGCTTATTAGTATTCTCATTAGCTGCGTGTTCGTGTCCTGTTTTGCACATGGCTGGTGATTTGTTTTGCAGGCCATGTGCTTGTGTTTTTGTTTTGTGTGGGGACATGGCTTTTGTCTTAGTTTTCTGTGTGCCATGTGCTCTCATGTCAATTGTCTTTATTATTGTATTTATTGTTAATAAAAAGCCCTTTTTCCCTGAATTTGAGTCCTCGCTCTCCATCCGTTCACCCGCACCTGACAGACCAGGGCGGGGCCGGAGGGGGAAAACAGATTGGCAAGGCAGGACAAGGGACAAGGCAGGAGCAAGATGGGTGGGGTCAAGACAATTGACATGAGAGCACATGGCACACAGAAAACTAAGACAAAAGCCATGTGCTCACACAAAACAAAACACAAGCACATAGCCTGCAAAACAAAATCACCAGCTATGTGCTAACAGGACGAACACGCAGCTAATGAGAATACTCATAAGCCGCGTGTTCACACAAGACATGACAACATGAATGCATGCAGCCGATAAAAACACGAACTGCGTGTTACAGCACAAAACACACGTGGACAGAAGAGTGCGCGGCCGAGCGAACTCGAGGCCGCACGCTCACACAACAAGACAGAACATGGCGAGTGTCCGAACCCCGACACGAAACCGAAACTCAAGACATGAGTGCCGGGATCCAAACACCACGCTCCAACACGAAACAAGGCACACAGACGAGAGCACACTCAAAGCCGTGCACTCACATGGACAAGAGGGGAGTGTCAGGGCTCCGTCACAAAACCACGAATGAACTAGACCGAAGTGACAGAACCCTTGACACTGACCTGACGTTTTATTCGTATCCAAAATGAGGAAATATGAATATCAGAGAGCTGAACTCTCGTGCAGTGCATGTTTCATTCATACTCGAAGCCAGAGGGTGCTCTCGAGCAGAAACTTATGACGTGCAGGAAATCCCTAATATGGACAAACGCACATGGCTATCGCTGTAGCTGAATAAAAAGCAGAAACGTTTTTACTGATGAAACGTGAAGACAATAAACACGATTGCGAAAATATATGGTTTGTGTGTTTTTCCAAGTTATCTCCAGGTAATAAATAAATAAACTATATGAAAAATGCTGTACTGATTGACATATCATTTAGTATAGAAACTATAAAATATATTTTTATATTTTATATATAAAAATATTGAATTATTCTGTGATAAAAATGGGAAAAAGGTGTTCGTAGTAGCCTTTATAAACCAATCATAATCACTTTGGGCATCAAGGGGAAAAGGGGCAGGTGCTCTGCACGGCCCTGATTGTAAGAGCATTATACCAATTTAAGTGCCACTTTTTAATAGGAGTTTTATAGGAATCTACTGTATTTTGGCTTCCTAACACTGATGTAACCTTGTTTCTTAAAGTTTATACACAAACATAAAATATTATTTTTGTTCTGCAGTTTTCACTGTGTATATTAAATAAACAATGATTTCCTTATTCATACAGATTTGAAAACTAATATTTATGTTCTTCATTTAAAGGAATCTGCACCATATAGAGATCTTGTGAACCGCAACACAGACTTTAAGAGACAGAAGCAGCCAAAAGTCAAGTCACCTTTATTTATATAGCACTTTATACAATACAGATTGTGTCAAAGCAGCTTTACAGTGATAAACAGAAAATTGTGTCAATAATGCAAGAGGACCATAGTGAACAGGAAGCAACATCAAAGCCTCCCTCAAAAACATCTAAAGGTTGAGATCTTCTAAAGCAAGTACATACATTTCTGTCTGAATCTGAAGTTTTCAGCTCTTTTCCCTTGAGCCTTTTGTTACTTGGATTGGAGGAGGTGATTGAAATAGAATTTTTTCTATGCCCGTGTCGATCTGATCTGAATGAACTGCTAACATTGTTAATTGTCATTGGACCTGCTCTTTTTACATTTGCTTTAATGTATCTACTTTTAAGACCTTTTAGCCGTAGGTGGTGTTGTGCAAAATTAAATGAGTGTATCGAGAAGAACGAGAAGAATGAAAAAACCTGTCAGAATGCTTTTCTATCTTGTCTTATTCCACCTGTGATTTGGATTATCATTTTGTTACTTGATGGGGATTATTATGCTTGTTTCAAGACAGACTGGAATGGAGTTTATGTGTTTGATAATCAGCTCAACAGGTTTTGGTGTAAACCTGCTGAAGAGACACAAAATAAGACGATTCTACAAGATCTGACGCGCGAATATATTCATCAGTCTCAGGTAAATATCATGTACTGTGTGAGATAATTCTGTATATATGAGTGTATGTGTGTGTATATATATATATATAATATGTATTGTTTATTGTCTCTAGTTATTAGGTTATGCCATGATGTCTATTATCAGTGTAGTGGTGGTTGTCTTAAGGAGTATTAAAGACTGCTGCCCTAAACTGTCCTCCTGCAGCAGTGGAGCAGCAGAGGCTCAGAGAGGGGGACAAAATAGGGCACAACCTTAAGGACAGAGAGAAGAGCAGAATCTGCAACACTTAATGCTTCAGGCAATGCCCCCTCCACTCCAACTGTAAATAAAAAAATAAAAAAACTGTGTAAATGTATGGTTTGTTAGGATGGGACAATTTTGGCCGAGATACAACTATTTGAAAATCTGGAATTTGAGGGTGCAAAAAAAATCGAACTATTGAGAAAATTGCCTTTAAAATTGTCCAAATGTAGTCCTTAGCAATGCATATTACTAATTAAAAGTTAAGTTTTAATATATTTACAGTAGGAAAATTAAAAAATATCTTCATGGAACATGATCTTTACTTAATATCCTAATCATTTTTGGTATAAAAGAAAAATCTATAATTTTGACCCATACAATGTACTGTTGGCTATTGCTACAAATATACCTGTGCTACATATGGCTGGTTTTGTGGTCCAGGGTCACATATATACTTTATTTTAATTGTTTAGTTTTTTCAGTTTACTTTTTAAGATTTTAATATTATTATTATTTTTCTTTTCTCATTAAATGCATGCAAGTGTCTCTGTCTTAGATTTAGTAGAAAGGATATTTTGTAGAAGTTAACAGGACATATATAATCATATAATATTTGTAACATGCAATTTGAATGTTGCCTCGATATTTACTTTACAAATATGTTACCTATATGCTTGCTGGTGACAATAAATGTATATTTCTGAGTGTCAAGAATATCGTGCCTTATTATATGCACTGATATAGTAATTTTCTTTCAACTGCATTCTCAAACTTTCGCTGCAGCAGCAGTGTTTATTCCCGAGTGTTTTTTTTTTCTTTGCAGAATATGAAAGTGAAAGTGAATTTGAATTAGTTGTTTTTGTTTTACACAACTTTATTTTTTATTTATAAATATAACTTTATTTTTATTTATTTTAAATTTATTGCAGAAAAGGTTACGTGTGAATATTTAGCATTTGCACATTTGTAAAAGATTCTCTACTAAGGAAAATAGTTAACATTTTTAATGCATTTATTTTAATGTATTTTAATGTCATGTAATTATCTGTTCCTGGATCAGCTCCATTGTTGGCAGTGTTGCCAGATTGGATGGACGATTTCCAGCCCAAAAGCTCACAAAAACCACCCAAAACTTTAACTGTCAAAATAATGTGATAGAATGTAAATCAAGGTTGATAAGAGCCATTTTTAACTCCTTATAATGAAATTATGATGACAAAATAATATAAGTATAATGCTAGATAAATTTCACATGGATCAAATCGGGGCAAATACATTAAGAGAACTACCAAATATGATTAAAATATGCAAGCAGACACTGTAAAAAACGGCAATCAAGAAATTAACTGATATCCTCGAAAAAACACATGCATCATTTTCAATGTCAACAGTCAGAATTTAAATGCAAAAAAGTGCCCAATATAAGTGATCAGAATAAGCAACGTAATTACAGGTATTTCATATTCGTTCACGCACAAACCATAACAGTCAAAACTGTTTCATTCTGTATGATAATCCGACAATAATAATAAAAAAAAAACAATAAATGCTCTTGCTTTCTTGTCGCTCTATAATTTCACACAGAACTAAGTCTTTCGTGAAGTTCATATTGAACATCCACTGAACAAAATTATAAACGCAACACTTTTGTTTTTGCCCCCATTTTTCATGAGTTGAACTCAAAGATCTAAGACTTTTTCTATGTACAAAAAAGGCCTATTTCTCTCAAATATTGTTCACAAATCTGTCTAAATCTGTGTTAGTGAGCACTTCTCCTTTGCCGAGATAATCCATCCACCTCACAGGTGTGGCATATCAAGATGCTGATTAGACAGCATGATTATTGCACAGGTGTGCATTAGGCTGGCCACAATAAAAGGCCACTCTAAAATGTGCAGTTTTACTGTATTGAAGGGGTTCGGGGGGGTCAGAAAACCAGTCAGTATCTGGTGTGACCACATAGAGTTGATCAGGTTGTCCACTCCTCTTCAATGGCTGTGCGAAGTTGCTGGATATTGGCAGGAACTGGAACACGCTGTCGTATTCGGCGATCCAGAGCATCCCAAACATGCTCAATGGGTGACATGTCCGGTGAGTATGCTGGCCATGCAAGAACTGGGATGTTTTCAGCTTCCAGGAATTGTGTACAGATCCTTGCAACATGGGGCCGTGCATTATCATGCTGCAACATGAGGTGATGGTCGTGGATGAATGGCACAACAATGGCCCTCAGGATCTCGTCACGGTATCTCTGTGCATTCAAAATGCCATCAATAAAATGAACCTGTGTTCGTTGTCCATAACATACGCCTGCCCATACCATACCCCCACCGCCACCATGGGCCACTCGATCCACAACGTCGACATCAGCAAACCGCTCACCCACACGACGCCATACACGCTGTAAGAAAATGTGAAGAAGACGTCGAAGATCTTGATGAAAAATAATCTTTTATTACAGCGTAGCAGTGACAAAGTACAAACAGCACTTCGGATTCAGCGGAGTCGAAATTAATGCCCTACATCCTAAGCTCAAACATTTTATACTGTATTACGTTCATCTTCCGCTCAACACGTAAATTAAGTTTCGTTTTTAAATGTAAATTGCGGATAACCATGAAAGTAATAGCCTTCCGTTCCCACATCTTTGGTAGACTTTCAGGTGGGAACGACCAAATGTTAAGGTAATAAGATCAAATAGAATCCCTATCAATTGTTTCCTGTACCCTTTTGGTCAGCAGATGGTTCTCGATGGCCTACTGCCGTTCCCATGCTATAAGTGACAAATTATCACTCCGGAGATACTATTTACATGTTATTTAAACGGAAAGAACTACCTCTATGATAATTAAGCTCTTTGTAGGGAAAGGAGTATAGTTTACACCATTTGGAGTGGAAGCTGGATCGAGGCAGACTATAATTTCTTACAGTCCCCTCTTTGATGCTCTTGGCCCAAAAGAAGCATCACATCCACTCTACACAGATGACACCTCCCTTCCTGGGTAGGTGCCCAGTGGCGGCGAAGCCCTGCCTTAGGTTGTTCCCCTCTGGCCAAAGGAAAAATTACCTGTCATTGGGTCGACACCTCATGCACACTGGTTACGACTCCGTTTCATTTGAGCAAAATTATCCCATTTATTTTTTTTTATAAACAAGTTTGTTTAAATTTGAAATATATTTCTAGGGTTTGGAAGAGGTAATCGAGAACCATCACAACCAACGGGAACGTCCAACATTGATCATTGAACTATCTGCAATTTGACGTTTCACCATAGAACACATACAGCATAACATAATACATTGACACATAATTAGGAAGATACAAACACAAACAGCAGTTTTAAAAGTTACATCCCAAATCAAACCAGAGTATGCAATAACTAAATCTCCATCATGCATTTGTTTAGTTAAAGCTTTATCCTTTTCATCAAGACCTTGTTGAGCTTTAACAATATGGTTATCTTTCCTTTGCATTAAAGACATTAGCATATCATCCAGTTTTGGTAATTCAAAATCAAATTCAGGGATCTCTTCTACAAAGCCAATTGTTCCTCCGGCATTACTGACATTGCCTGCTGGGTGGGTGTTTACATATGGAAAATGATATTTCCTATAGACCAGGTTGGCTCGGGAGTTATACAAAATGAAGTATCATTAATTGGACATAATGTCTGGTTATTATAGACAAAGATGGAGAAGTGATTTAAAGTTGTGGTAATACATGTTTTCTTGTCTGAAACTATTACCCTAATGAAATTATTGTGAAGATGGGTTAGGTTGATTTCACAAGATTCATAGTGTGTGGGGTGCTCCACACAATGGTTGTTTTTGCAAAACTGTAAAATCACAGATAAACCCAAATGGAGTTTTGTCACAGCATTCAGCATCTATTCCCCACCATTCTCCTGATGGCAACTGAGTGAAAAATCTGGGTAGGTCCTTCCTTTCCTTCAACACATTCTCTTGTAATATACCCAGATTTTCCACACTTAGAATCTTTTCAAACACCTGTTTCTTTTGAAAAACTGGTACTGACACAGTTAACAGCACAGCATACATCTGTCTCATAAAACAACCAAATCTATCAAAACTATTCTGCTCCAAACCACTTCATAATGACTTCCTTTGTGAAAGTGTTGACGGAACTTACCAGCCAACACTTCCTCCAAAATACGGGTTATTTCCTGATATTTAATGGAGGCGAAATGTGCACAGTATACTTGTTTCTGCATAGTGTTGAAAGTTTTTAGTTTGTCGAGCTATAATAGAGAGGCAGTGAACAGCTTCCGTCCGGAAGAGGTTCTCTCGGAGCGATCCTTTGAGTGTTTTCCTGACAGCTGATCTGTAGGTGAGCTGGTAGCAACTGATCCATGGTATCTCAGGAACGCCGTTGTCAAAAGATCCTTGTACATCTCTGTCACACTCTCCTCTCGGCATCGCTCATCCAGATCTGGAGACCATGCTGTCAGATTTACTAGAACTGGAATGTGAATCCATTGGATGTTGTTGATCAGCACCCCTTGATATGGTTTCGTCATCACGCCAGAAGGGAGTGCTGGATGCAGTTCTGGGCACTCTTACATCGTCACCATCATCAGCAGACCACTGTCAGGACCCATCGCCACATCTTTATATCTCTTGGTTAAGAATTTCTGAAAAAAACATGCAAACAGAAATAATTACCCCCCCCCCCTTTTTTTTTTTTTTTTTTTTTTTTTTTCTCACATAGCACAGCAAACAATATACTGATAAAAATGAAAACACACATACACACTTTTATTTACACACTATTATTTTTTCTATACACACTGCTCTGTAGGATTGCCTTCTGAATGTTTGTAGGATTGGTCACTCTGTTGAGCACTTTTCAGGTCTATTGGTTCTCTAATGTTGATAGCAGCAATTGATTCTTGTTCTGTGCTACCTGAAAATGTTACTCCTTCCACAGCAGCTTTCTTTGCTAACTCATCAACAATTAAATTTCCATCGCCATGCTTGTCTGTCCCTTTCTTCTGGTGTGCTTTGACTTTCAACAAAGCAATCTTATGGATGTTATTCTTTGCAGCTAACCACAAAGCCTGAATTGGACCACAATGAATCAAAGGTTGACCATCTGCACTAGTAAAACCCCTTTTTTTGCCAAATCGGAAGATATTCTGTAAGAGAATTAATACAAAGGCAGAATCTGAATAGATATTCAAATCTGAATCTGAAATTCCCTGTAGCGTTTGTAGTACGGCTGTCACCTCTGCTTTCTGAGCTGAAAATGGGGTGGACATTTATACAGAAAATGTCCTTTGTCAGAATGGATGGCGAATCCTGTATGATATTGCCCATCTTGCCAATATCTAGAACCATCAACATACACATCCACAGCTCCTTCAATTGCTTTTACCTCAAATACACTTTCAGGGGGCGGGTGTGTTCATCTTCACAAGTGTGTGGTGTAATGCCTTTGTGGAGACAAGGGACACACACACACACTAAGTGCAACCACAAATTCCTTAGGCTTAAAGGACTATTTCTTCACTATCTGCAAGTCATAAAATTGACAGACGAATACCACTACCAGGTCAACTGGCTGGTCCGATTTCCTGTCAGGTTCATCTTATCACCTCAGGAAACCCATAAATGGACTAGGAGAACAAGACGAAACCTCTCCTAATGGCCAGCGACAAACTTTATGGCATTTAAAGCAATAATTCAATGATTTTTATCAACAAGGAAAGACAAGGGAAGGGAAGATGTCCAATCTAAGAAAGACCAGATGCAGGCCCAAAGTGACCTTCAAACCCCCGTTTCTCCCACATTCCACAGCTCGGTTCTTTTCTGGGACAGAACAAAAACTCAAACTCTCCTAAACTTTGTCCCAAAAGAACAAATAATAACCATTGCTGCTAATGAAAGCAATATACTCAAAAGCAATAGATACAATATATTTTACAATATATATATATATATATATTCAAGTGGTATCTTATGAAGTGAAATTAAGCATGCTGTGTTAGTAGAAATGGGTGGTATGATGTAATCTTTTGAACTATATTTTTCTACGATACAGAATTACTAGACTTATAAATATCATATGCATGATGTGTTGTTTTCAATCTTTAATTTGAATCCCTTTGTGTGTTTTATCAGAAAAACTATTAACGTGTAGAAAATATGCTGAATTTGGTTTCATGTTAACGGTCATGATAAATGCAATAATTTGGTGCGGATGAAAAATGAACTTTAGCATCATAACGTATGATTAATAACACGTATGGAAATCTGCTAGGATATCTGCTTATTTGACGAAATAACTCAGCAAAGTATTTACGGACGGAAAAACTGAGCCGCAAGAGGCGTGGCTCCTTGCCTACAGGAACTGTTTTTTTATTGGAAGAGCATCGAGTGGGAGGGACCCAAATCTCCCGTCTAACAAACACGAGAAGAAGAAGAAGGAAACGGAAGAAGAGGTCTGCAAAAGTTCGATTCGGAGCTGCTTGAACATCGCGCGCTCCAGAATCGCTCCAAAGGAGTCCTCGCCTTTAACATCTAGGCTGAGTTTTGAACTTTGAACCAACACTTAGACAAAACAAACTCTAAGAAACCCTTCAGCTTGCAGCTGCAAAAGAACTCTTAACACCTTCAAAGCATCACCAGCCAGAGCAACCACGAGGGAAGCCCCGGAGTGACGTCACGCAACGACGCACGGAATTCCCCAACTCCAGGAAAGGAAACGGACAACAGATCAGCTCATATCAACTTAACGCAAGTACAAACCATCTCTAAAAATCTGTTGGAATCGTGGTTGGGTTGATCTTTAAGAGTTAAGATAATAGTGTCTTCCATTCTGTGATCTGCACGGGTAAAATCGTGTAAAACAGTGCTATATTTTAATCATTCTCAATTGCAACAAGTCATTGCCTGTGTGTATGTATTTTGTGTTTGTGTTATTTAGCTTAGTTTATGTATGTTAGTAAGATAGTAAATAAACTCTTGTTTGATTTATAGAGAAGTGTTCTGTGTTTTGGTGTGTAATTTTCAAATCAAGCTTTGCCAAGATAACGTTACCTATGCTCAAAACTGTCATAAAGGTACTTAAATAATTCTGTATTATTATATCGTGGCCACGAAAATAAACAGAATTTCTCAGAATATACTGAAACTTAACGACTCGCTGGACGAGTGTTAAATAAGGTATAAGTTGGACGTTTTGATTAATATCAATTGATCATACTAATCTAGAATTTTAAGATTCCCTAAAGCTGAAATTCAAAATAAAGCTTAAAACAAAAGAGCTAAAATTAAATCAATAAATAAATTATTACAGATGGTGGAGAAAGAAAGCTGGCACTATATTGACTTGAAAATTCATAACCAGAAATACAGATTATGTATTTTGCACTATTTTCTCATAACCGGAAGGAGAAATAGTGTAGATACAGAGAAACAGAGTTGTTTGTGTGTTTATGGTACTGTATAATTGTGGCAATGCGTTTTGAATGAATGAAAAAGCTTTAGTTGTTTAGAAGAAATAGACTGCAGTATATAAATTGTCTTAAGACAAAAAGTCGCTCAAAAGCGCAAAAGAGACGAATGAGCGGATTCCTCATTCACGTCTTTTAAAAGGCCTTCCATGGTTTTAATCTGCTAAAGTGCGTGTCCCACTTCAGATTGAACTATGCTATGTATCTCCCGGTTTGAAAACATTAACTTAGCTACTTAATGATTTTTCTGCCATCTATTGAATCACTAAAAGAGTGAAATCGGACGCGGCGCTCGGAAGGAGTGGCCAAAACGCGTTCTGGGGAGAATAGATATTGATCTTGATCAAATAAAAATTGTGTGATGAAAAATCCACTGTGTGTTTCTGTTTGTCAGATAGACTGACAGTGTTAGGTCCGCCGAGGCCTCAACAAAAGTGTTGATAATTAATCTGTGGATTAATTTATCTCTCTCTGAACGAGTTGAGATTGTTAGTGCTATAAAGATAAGAATCTAAATAGTGCTTTTGTGGTTGTTAGATGCACATCAGGTGATCTGTGTATAGCTAACATCCGGGTGTGTCGTCACCATAGTGACAGGGCAACCCAAGGAAGTCAAGTGCGCAAGCGCACCTGCGAGCGCCATCTTAAGGCTGGTGTATCAGCATAGCAAGCTAAGCTAACTGAAGCTAATGAGTAGCATATTGGAGCTGAGGCAAAGCCAGTTGCATTGGAAGCATAGCGATTAGCACATAGCTTTTTTTAGCCCGTGGTTCAAATGCGGTGTATGTTGCAGTGTGTTTTTGAAGCGTTTATTTGACTAACCTTTCATCTGAACTTAGCTCATGCTAAGAGTGTTCACGTCATTTCCTTCTCTCTTTTGCATTTAATTATGCATTTCCCTCTCTTCCCTTTTAAAAGAACTTTGACAAATGCAGATTTAAATAAACCGTTAATGTGCAGGCCAGCTGATTTTCATAGGAAGTGAGATCAGCTATTTCACAGGTGGTTTTAATAAGCATTTGCGTTCAGGTTGTTTTATTTTATTTTATATTTACCAGGTATTAGTTGCTTTGATAGGAAGATAATTAATTTAATTATAACTGCGCTCATGATTTTCAAAATCTAATCGGATGAATGGCTATGAAATATTTGAAATTGATACTTTAATTCCATAACTAATCCTAGATGTGAAATTAAATTAATTTCATTAAAATAATTTCAGTTCCTGATTCCACATAGACTGATTGAGATAATTATGTGTGCTCTGATAATTTAACAATAACATTAAGATCTTAATTATTAACTATCGATGTGTTTGATCGTCTGGCCTGGGGAAAATTAAAAAATTCCTTTATAATTGAGACGGTACGGATTAATTTGTTCTAATGATTTGAATAACAAAAGGAATTGGTCAGGTTTAGGAATACAAAATTAGGGATGTGGAATTTGTAATATAATTTCATAATTAATTACGAATTTGAAAATTCTAATTCAATTTAATAATTAATTACAGTTCCTGTTTCCATATGGCAACACTATTGGCTGATCAATGAAATGTAATCGCCTATAATGTTAATGAACATCATTAAGATTTTAATCCATGACTGCCAATAATACTCTGAAATTTTAAATTTCATCTGCAACTCATTAGAGCTTGTATTACCCTGCTTCAACACTTATGGGCTATCATAATCACAGGGGTTTCTTCTAACATTAATGACAAACATCGTTAAGTTAGATCTTTAACTATCAATCATTGCTCTGAAATTTTAATTCCAGCATTGGCTAATAAGGGTTTAATACGCTAATAAGGCTACCTCAAGGATGCCTTAGTGATTAATTTAACTAATCAAGTCTATCAAATTTAAATAACATCATAAAATTTGAATTAGAAACTACCATTTCTAATTTGAAATTTCAGTTGCAATTAAGTTTTGGTTACAACCTGTTTGGTCTCTCTCCGGCCATTATTTAATTAACTCGGCAAAATGTTTTATAGTTTTTTTTTTTCTTTTTCTTGGGCCTAATAGGAGATAGGGCTCCCCTAGTGAGTGGTTAGTGAAGTGAAATTGCCTCCAGTGTGAGTTACAGCAAGCGGAGTCACCGTTCCGACTGGGACTGGTGCAGGCTGGAGGGGAAATCGAAATACTTCCGTCCTAGTGTTGCCAAGTGACGGTCCGCAGCAGGCTAGCAATCGGGTATCGGAGGAGGAGTCTCTGGTTGACTGGGCGAAGGTGCGGATATACCACCCGGCTAAACTATTGACGAAGTACGTCAAACTTCGGGTTCGCGCTGACGGATAGATACCGGGACCTAGCCCCGCCTCGTCAGGCCAGCAGTCGTTTGAATAACTCACCCGAGTCCCAGCCGGTTGTGCCAAAAGCCACAGCTGTCTGAGAGGCTCACAGCAGTACGGTGGGGGCGGAGTGTTCGGCAAAACCCTTACAGGAGCTCACCTGGTGCGCTCGGGCGGTGGGCCTTGCTACTGAACGCCACTGGAGCAATTTACATTCCTCACAAAGCCTAGAATATAAAACTTTCTAATTAGGAAAACCCTTCTAAGTAGCAAACCTCCAAAAGAAAATGTAAGGTTTCTTAACACTTAGGCCAGTGTGTTTATCCTACTAAATTAGCAAAGCAAAACCCTAGGTACATTGACTCAACAGCGCCTCCGCGCTGCCACCTTTGTTACTAATCCTGACATTGAAAAAAATCCTACTCCTTTCTCTCTTTTCCTAAACTGCTGCTGTCTTCTAATTTGACTACTGCTACTGTTTCTGAGATTTTTGCCTGTGGTAAGATCACGAGTGGAGGACTTTAGCAATCGAAACAGGTTTTGTGGAACTTGAGAACATGTCAAAATTGTTTTCCATTTACCTTCCTCTTTTGTGAAATCCTACCCCGCCAGGTTAAAAAGGTCAACAGAAGAAAAGCGCCGGAAAACTTCACGAACACTCTAATTAGCTTGTGGTGTCAATTTTGTCATTAACGGGACCAGTGCTGTCATTGTTATTGTTTTCCTCCACCCCGGAGAAAACTAATCGCAATCACAGACTTACAAAAAAAAAAAAATCCCATTTAAAATCCTCTGATTAGAAGCAACCTTCCTCTTTTCTTTACCTGTTCTCTAGCTGTGCGTGTGTGTGCTCAATTTTTCCCCCCACAGAGGCTACAAATTAGAAGCAGCCCCTGAGGATCACAGTCACAGAGAACCACACGCACCTGTTTCACACAGTCAACACTAGTACACATTCTATATTGCACATCTACACCCCTTTGTTTGTTAATTTGTTCTGTTTTGGTTTGTTTTGTTTTTCTCCTCAAGGTCTGTGTCAGTCGCGGTTCGAGATCTCACTCACCACGCCCAAACATGTCTCACACAACAGGACATGTCGGTCACTGGGAGGATCTGGAAGCATGGCTAAGAGTCGCAACAGACAGCCTCCTCCCTAAGGCTGCCGAAACACTAAAACATCAGACACAAGACCAGCTGGATGACAACATAACAAGCCTCATGGCACAAGACCCAAGTCACAGCTACAATCACAAAGAATTAGCCAAGATCACCGGCTCCTTAAGCCATACACTCATCGCCACCCTCAAGCCGAGCGACAAGCACGCTGCACAACGCCAGCAGGAGCTGACACGCGCACAACGACGCATAGAGCAGCTGGAACTTGAAGCTCAGGAACGACAGGAAAGGGGGGATGAGGCGGAACAAGGCGCCGAGGAGGAGATCAACCGGCGAAAAGAAATTCTAGCAGCTACTAGCAAGAATTGGAACAAGTCAAGGCAGACTACGATGATCGGTCCGAAAAGCTACAGTATGCAGAACAGCTTCTGGATAAAGCAAAGGCCGACTTCAGAGGTAAAAACGGCAGAATCAAAGCCCTTGAAACTCACCTGGACGAGTCAAGAAACGAGGTTAGTCGTCTAACACGACAGCTTGACTACGTCAAAGAGGAATCTGACAGTTTCCAAGAGGAACTCAAGCACGCTTACGAACTGCGCTGTGAGCCATCTAGGACACAATGCGCACC
Organism: Schizothorax lantsangensis; assembly: GCA_027422415.1. Taxonomy (NCBI): domain Eukaryota; kingdom Metazoa; phylum Chordata; class Actinopteri; order Cypriniformes; family Cyprinidae; genus Schizothorax; species Schizothorax lantsangensis. Next base: position 152,487 of record JAPDDO010000092.1, read on the forward strand.
GACCTCACCCTGCCGAGCAGGACCGGGTCACCTGTTCCTGGACTGACACGTGAGAAAAAGATGGAGGGGGAGAGAACTTTACCTCACTTTACCTCAGCCAAAAGAATCTGCTGCAGCCAGTCACAGATCGTCGCACGGCTTGGACCTAAAAGACCTCGACAAGCTTGCCAGGAACATTGGCAAATTCACCCCGAGCGTGCCAAATAGCCCAAATGTCCAAGCATATCTCCAAGATATCGATTTCCATCTGGAAATGCGACCTAAGTTACAGACAAAGATAGACTATATTTACTTCGAACGACATCCAGTTCCGAAGTCCACAGCTTCCTGGACAGGCAGCCTGCTCACACAAAGAATGATTACCAACTGCTCCGAGAAGCCCTCATTAAAGAGTTCTCCGACCCTGAGTCCGAACAAGGCCTCGTGGCTGCTCTGGAGACGAGACAAGGACGTCACGAACCTCCTCAAGCCTACTACAGCCGACTCAGACGGGCATACTTTGGAACTCGCAACGAACCTGACATGGAGGATGAACTGAACTTTAAAACTCTTTTCTACGAAACCTTCATCCCGGCGTAAGCCACCATCTTGGCGTTCTCGCATGTCCACCGACAATGAATGCTCAGCAGTTGCGAGACTTGGCGCAGAAAGCCTACGGCAAACAAAAGATGGCCTCAGAAAAAAGTGCCAAAACCCCAGCCGTTCTTGACTTCAACACTCAAGTCAAGGGCTGGCGCTAGAGGGCGCCCAATGCCAAGACAATGCCAAGCGCCACCACCTAGAGAGAGTAGAATGCATCCTCGTCCAACAAAGAACGAGACTCCACGCTGGTACCCGATCTAAACAGAGGTACGAACGCTGGGATGGACCTCATGGACGTCAACGCTCACCTGGACGGCACTGGGAAAAGACATGGGACCAGTCAAGGCCTCACGAAAGTCATTGGGAGAGATCGTGGAACCAGCCAAGCTCATTTGGAAACTCAAGAGGAAAAAACTCATGGGAATCCAACGGAAACTCCAGGGGAAACGACAAACTCACCCTGGAGCAACCAGCCCAAGGAATCGACGAAAGAATTCGCAAAGATTACAAGCTGACCGAGCTCAAACTGAACCCACGCAGGATCAAAAGACACTACCGTGTGTCGACTCACAAGAACTGATGAAAATGATGATGAAAGAATTCTTCCAACGGAAAGAGGAAGATCGGAAATGGGAAAAGAAAGAGAAACCAGATTCAGCCTGACTAGCGGCCGGACGAGATGGCAGCGACCAGTTGACACAATCAGCCACGGAGCACAGCACTCCTTCACCTCACTCTCAGAGAACCGTAATCACACTAACTTCAGATGGACACGAAACCCCACTGAAAACCCAGCAACAGAGTTAGACACTAACTCAACACCTAATGCTCCGAATTACAGCAGCGTCCAACAAACCCCTGCTGACGAAACCCCTCAAGTTCCTGAAAGTGCTGTCTTGGTCATCTGCCACTCCTCCGAAGAACGCCACATCAGCCCTGATATCCTAACTGTTTCCTCCCAAACTCCAGTCCCTCAACTCTAGGCGATCTCGTTGAGAAAGGTATAGCCAGAAAATTCTACCTCTCCATCATCATCGAACGAACATCAGAGTCGAAGCCTCCTCGATACGGGAGCCGACATTACTCTAATGTCTACGAACTCCTAAAAGAAATCCAAGAAAGATCAAAGAGGACTAACAGAACCCTCAAACTCCAAAGGTGCGAACTAAACCTCCAAGCATACTCCACACGGGCCTACAACTAAAACATGTGGCCCCAATTCACCTAACGGTGGGATCGATGGACCTCGTCCATCCCGTATACGTTTCACCACTTAAAACGTATCCACTCCTCATTGGGAAAGATCTGCTTAATCGCTTCGAACCTCTAATAGACTTCAAGCACTAAAGATGTGGACACAAGTCCGCGACCTCTGCCCTGCCAGTCGTTAGACTCCAACGAGTCGCAGTGTCAAGTCACCGACAACGCCCCTAAGTCACTGATCAACGATGCAGTAGCAAAGCCAGGATCTGGACCAAGCACAAACAGCAAGGACAAGGACCCTCTCCTCTGCTCACTGCGGGAGCCTGAATCAAACGCAGGCCCCCTGCGAATCATGACCGCAATAGATGTCCAAGGCACATCAGTGTCCGACACGGCACTAGCTCTGTGGGCAGAGAACTCAGCCATCAGCCTGAAGCTATTCAAAACATTGAAGCAAAGACATCAGTGTCTACCACATGTTGCTAAGCACAGCCGCTTCCCTCTCAGTCCCTGGTCGACAACCATGGTCACCTCCAAGATCATCTGCGCTCTGGACATACGATGAACAACAGACAGCTGAGTCACTACTTCCTCGTTGTCCCAGGCCTGCCGCATGACATCTACATTGGAGTGGATATCTGGTGGTCCGGCTCAGTGCTTGCATTGATACCGTAAACGACGTCATATGGGCTCCCCTGTCACACCAACTGACAACATCAGTCAACCTAAAGAACCTCCAATCCGGTCAAATCATGCCAGACGCATGCGCTATGATCACGGAGCAAGAAGCCACAATACCTGCCTACAGCAAGAGTGTCAGTGTCCGCCTCAACATGCGACCTGGCCAAGCTCTCAACAGTAAGCTAGGCTTCTTCCAACCTTCCAGGACCTGCCTAAAACTCGGACTGACTCTGGAAGCCACACCTCTCATGGAGTGTCATTCGTGCTGTGATGTGTTGTTCAACAACTGTACGGCCCAAGACATCCACGTTCCCAAAGCCAATCACCTGGATGGCTCATCAGCCAAGCGTTCCATGACTTTGAACTGATGGTACCTGTCATAGGCCATATACCCACACAGCTAATGTCAGACGAACACGACGACACCGTAAAGTTCACAAACCCCATGAAATCATTGCAATCACGTCCATTCTGCCGGTGTCCAAAGAAAGCGTCTGGGTCAGAGAACTAACAGATGACACTCACTCGCTGTCTACGCTGTCTCAACACAGCCTGCGACAGAATCACCTACACAGGTGACCATCGGGACCCAAAGCCCCTTCAATGACCTCACTGCAGAAGAACCCTACGCCGGGTTCAACGCACAAGTTCAACAGATCCTGAGTGAGGCGGATGCCCTCCACAATGAAGCGGATCGCCAAGGACTCAAAGAGGTTCTGCACAAGTACAAGAACTCCTTCGCAAAGTATTCCCTGGATTGTGGACTGACAAACATCCACACTATGTGCATCCCGACAAACCCAAATGCGCCACCCACATTTGTGCGACAGTAAAAGATTCCAATAGCGTCATATGAGCCAGTGCAAGAGATTGTTGACTCCATACTGGAAAAGGGGGTCATCCAGCCTGTAACAGCACATACTCTGCCCCGATATGGCCAGTCCTAAAACCCAATGGAAATGGCGGCCCACCATCGATATCGCAAGTTGAATCAGCAAGTACCATTGTCACGATGGCCTATGACCCAATTGGACCAAGAAATTCCAAAGATCAAAGGCGCGATGATCCTGTCCACACTGGACGTCGCCTCCGGGTTCTGGACAATCCCTGTCCACCCCGATGACAACACAAGCTGGCATTCACATTTGGCAATCGACAGTACACCTTCACACGGTGCCCTTTGGCTATGCCAACTCACCAGCAGAATTCAACATCTTCCTGAACAAAGCATGCCCTGACGCCAGAGCCAGAGGCAACCTTGTCTATGTAGATGACGTTTTAATGAAAAGCTCAAGTGTGGAAGACCACCTCAAAGAGATCAATCACATCCTAAACCAGCTGACAACAGCAAAAGCCAAGATCGCCCTTCACAAAGGACAGTGGTGCAAAACCAAGGTGAACTATGTCGGACTGCTTGTCGGAAGAAAAGGCATCGAGCCACAGTCTAACCGCACCCAAGCAATCCAAAACATAAAGACGCCGACTAACATCTCTGAGCTGCGAAGCTTTCTGGGAGTGTGCAATTATTCACGACAGTTCATCGAGAACTACGCTGACATCGCACGACCACTAACTTCCCTCCTGAAAAAGGATGAACCTTCGTTTGGTGGAAACACAGGACACAGCAATGGGCCAGCTCAAACAGCGCCTGTGCTCTGCTCCGTGCCTTGCCTACCCAGACCCAGGAAAATAATTCTATCTGGATGCTGGATTCCAATCATTGCCTCAGCGCAGGTCTATACCAGCTCCATGACAAAGACAAACGAGTGGTCGCTTATGCCAGCAAACGCTGCTTCCCAGAATGCAAGTACTCAAACTGCGAAAAGGCTTTGCTTTGCACTGTATGGGCTATCCAGCGTTTCTCTAATTACATCGGTGCACAGAAAGTCATCATCGAGACTTGTCATCAGCCGGTCACCTTCCTAACAGTCAACGCATCAGAGATGGCATGGTGACCAACGCACGCATAGCTACCTGGCTAATGACACTCAAGGACGGGACGTCGAGGCAAGATATGCCCAAAACTACAAATCCTCACTTGGAAACGGGCTAGCGGCCTGCCAAAACTGTTCAACGGACACGCTGCATACTCCAGCGGAACCTAAAGAACCGCCACAACCCCAACTAACGAATCACAGGTACTTCGAAGAGAATGTGTGTGAAGGAATGCCCACAGCATATGTCGATGGCTGCTCCTACAACCACAAGGGCAACTTACAAGCTGGAGCGGGAGTGGTCTGGCTCAACAACGACCCTTGTCCACCCCAACAATTCAACTTAGGCCTCGCTCATCGCAATATGCTGAAATAGCAGCCATCCTCATTACACTACAAGTGGCTGCATCCCACAACATCAAAGAACTCCTCATCTGCACCGATTCGAACTACGCCCGTCTAAGCTTCACATGCTATTTAGCTGGATGGAAACAGAATGGATTCAAGACAGCTAACAACAAGCCTGTCAAACACCAGGAACTCTTCCAAGCAGCGCGATGCCATTGTCACTGAACATGACATTATCGTATATTGGAAAAAGGTTCGAGGTCATTCACGTCAACCAGACAAGACAAAGACTTCAATGACCAAACCGATGCCTCGCGCAAAGCAGGTGCATCACACGGAGAGTCCTGGACAGTTCAAACCTCTCCAACTACCCTAGTAGCGGCATCCATTACCCGCCGCCAACACGCCACTGGCGTACAAAAACACCTCTCCCACCTTGCCATTTCACCTCAGTTTCGCTGCTTATGCTCCTCAACACTCCAACATGCGGATCGAACACTGGAACTATGGCAACTCACATTTCGACCCCTTAACTCATCCTATTTCACTTCCGATCTAGCAACCTCATCCGAGCTCCGCACGCTCCATCAATCAAGCACATGCTGCATCTGAGAGACGGTGTTCTCACGTATGTCCTGAGCCCCTAACTACGCCAAAGCTCGTAGTCCCTCACGGCCAAAGGGGGATGATGCTGACACACGCCCACGATGCACCATGCGCAGGACACCACGGTGCCAAGGCCACCTATGAAACACTCAAGCAAGTAGCATACTGGCTGGCATGCAGCAAGACGTAACGGAATACGTGAAAGGATGACTGGTGTGTTGCCAATTTCAACCGGCAAACCCAAACCACGAGCCCCACTGCAAAGAAAAGGAATGACTTTCCCATGGTCGGACCTCCAAATAGACTGGGTAGGACCCCTGCCACGGTCAACGCGAGGTAACAAATACTTCCTCACCGTGGTCTGCGAATTCACAAAGTGGATAGAGTGCCTCCAGCTATGATACAGCAGAAACGACAGCTGCTGTTAATGAACCACATCTTTTCAAGATTTTGGACTGCCTTTAAGGTTCAACTCTGACCGCGGAACCCACTTCGCCGGACATCATGCAGGAAGTGTGGAAACTCCTGGGTGTACGGCAAGCTCCATATAAGCCATACACCAATTTCTCGGGTCAAGTTGAACGGGCCAATAAAACAGTGGTCAGCATGTTGAAGAAGTATGTGTCCGCAATCAAAAGGATTGGGATATTAAACTTGCTGGTACTGATGGCTGCTCGAGCACCCCTCACCAGTCTACCGGCGTAACCCGTTTGTTCAATTGATGACAGGGAGAAACATGACGCTACGCTACACTGCTGTACCAACCTGGTGACCTGAACCTCGTCACCGCCTATACCACTCACCAATACCTGGAAGAGTTGCATCAACACCTGAGAACGACTTTCGCCTTCGCGCAACAGCAACTACAACGAAGAGCGGAAGGTCGTAAAGCCTACTACGACCAAAGGCCTCTCACCATGAGTTCAATGTCGGAGACAAAGTGTGGTACTACAGCTTTGCCCAGCCAAAACAGAACACTCCCCATCGCCTGTCAAAGAAGTTCCTACCTCATGGACAGGACCCCACGAGATTGTAGACAAGCTCTACCTGTCGCCTACCGAATCAAAATCAGACAAGGGGCAGCAAGCCAGTCCTTCGATGGGTCCATCGAAACCCAGATAAAGAGGCACCAGAGCTCAGCCGACCGGAAAAGGGGAAGATCAAACCACCTGATACAGACCGACAATCATGCTCTCTAACCACACAAACATGACCTGCTAGAGTCAACTCTAGTAGAGAGGAGTTATTCACACATGTGACACTCGTTTGCTGCCTTACCTCATTCAGTTGTCCTGTGCCTCCGTTTTTTTTTTTTTTTTAGTTTTGTTGTTTCCTTTCACTGTCTCTCTCTTTGTGTTTTGCCTTCTTCCTCTCTCACTATACTTTCCTCTCCCCTCTAGTCCCCTCATCAGGGAACTCCCTTTACAATTATTTAAATCCAGGTCCAGAAACTGAGATTGACTCCCTCAGAAAGTCGTTGTAACTCGTTGTGAGAACCGTTGTCAACCGATCGAGGTGACCGCTGGTCATGACCGACATGCTACGTGAAGTAAGTTCCTCGATTGATAACTTAGCCATGGGTAGGATCCCACACTACTTGATACCTCTTAGCCTTGTCCAAGACATCATAACTTTCGGCCACCGCGGGCCCTGCTAGTCCCATCCAAACCCATCTCGCCTTTTCCCTGGGTAGCGCTATTCCCTTGTAATTAGACCCAGAAGCAGGCGACTTGGCCTTTCTCCTCAGTTTGCCCATTATCGACTCTAATAACATTTACCGGCTCAAAGACGTTGTGAATGTGGGATTTTGGCAAGGGAACACCTATGTCAAAATCCACACTCCTGAAGTCATTGCGTATCACGATAACAACGAGCAGTTGTACTTGGCACCAAACCTAAAGATGTGTACGCTCACTAAGGACATTCACTTCCTCTGCCCAAGTAAACCCTTTGTCTGCGATAATACTGAGGGCATCTGCGGCCTAGAATCCATTAGACCCGACACTAGCTGCCTCGCCGAAGCGACACCACGTTCTCAAGTTGAGGTAACGCAAGCCGAAATCATCGGGAACCGATGGCTGGTCAACACCCCAGCACAAACAGCTACCCTCACATATGATCAACACGACACAACCACCCGCATTATCCTGCCCAACCAAACTTTATGGATCACTGTCCCTAAGGGCTCGATCTTCCATATTGACGAGTTAGCATTGTATCACCTTACCGACGATGAGTATCAGGCTGAAATCGAAATCTCTCCCTTTTTCAAACAGCACTCCTTCGTCCTCGATCCAGAATTGGAAGAAAGGATCAAGGAGGAAGGAACGCAACTCATTGATTTGACTCCTGTCGATACAGCCTTAGAAGCTATCGCTCGCCTTCCGCCCGCTGGCGCGCCAATTATTCGGTCTTGGTCTGCCGCTGACACAGCGCTTTGCATCTCTACTATTGTAGGGTACGGTGTGACATTGACACTGGCCTTCCTCCTACATAAGCGAGTGAACGCCGTTCAAGCATCTTTCAACAAATGCACGTCAGGCGTCCCGCGCATTTTCCGACGTGATAAAACCGACCAAGAACCCGAACCTGAGAACTCAATCAACCTGCTTGAGATCACGCCTATTCCGCCTCGTCGAACCCTTGACATTTAAACCAATTGAAATGACCCAATTACAAATGATCCTAAAGAATGCACCCCTAAATCTTATCAAGTCCCTAACCTGTTCTTTCCCAAATTACCCTGCACCAGGATTCGTCAGTGATGGAGATGTTGTTTGTGTCTTGTGTGTGCCTGTTCTCCCTGCTTCTTGTTCCAGTGCCCGCCGACGTTCGCAATGGGAACCTCACCGAGCAAAAGGGGGATGTGTAATGCCTTTGTGGAGACAAGGGACACACACACACACTAAGTGCAACCACAAATTCCTTAGGCTTAAAGGACTATTTCTTCACTATCTGCAAGTCATAAAATTGACAGACGAATACCACTACCAGGTCAACTGGCTGGTCCGATTTCCTGTCAGGTTCATCTTATCACCTCAGGAAACCCATAAATGGACTAGGAGAGCTTTGACGAAACCTCTGCTAATGGCCTAGCAACAAACTTTATGGCATTTAAAGCAATAATTCAATGATTTTTATCAACAAGGAAAGACAAGGGAAGGGAAGATGTCCAATCTAAGAAAGACCAGATGCAGGCCCCAAAGTGACATTCAAACCTCCCGTTTCTCCCACATTCCACAGCTCGGTTCTTTTCTGGGACAGAACAAAAACTCAAACTCTCCTAAACTTTGTCCCAAAAGAACAAATAATAACCATTGCTGCTAATGAAAGCAATATACTCAAAAGCAATAGATACAATATATTTTACAATATATATATATATATATTCAAGTGGTATCTTATGAAATGAAATTAAGCATGCTGTGTTAGTAGAAATGGGTGGTATGATGTAATCTTTTGAACTATATTTTTCTACGCTACAGAATTACTAGACTTATAAATATCATATGCATGATGTGTTGTTTTCAATCTTTAATTTGAATCCCTTTGTGTGTTTTATCAGAAAAACTATTAACGTGTAGGAAATATGCTGAATTTGGTTTCATTTTAACGGTCATGATAAATGCAATAATTTGGTGCGGATGAAAAATTAACTTTAGCATCATAACGTATGATTAATAACACGTATGGAAATCTGCTAGGATATCTGCTCATTTGACGAAATAACTCAGCAAAGTATTTATGGACGGAAAACTGAGCCGCAAGAGGCGTGGCTCCTTGCCTACAGGAACTGTTTTTTTATTGGAAGAGCATCGAGTGGGAGGGACCCAAATCTCCCGTCTAAAAACAGACTCCCCACGAGAAGAAGAAGAAGGAAACGGAAGAAGAAGTCTGCAAAAGTTCGATTCGGAGCTGCTTGAACATCGCGCGCTCCAGAATTGCTCCAAAGGAGTCCTCGCCTTTAACATCTAGGCTGAGTTTTGAACTTTGAACCAACACTTAGACAAAACAAACTCTAAGAAACCCTTCAGCTTGCAGCTGCAAAAGAACTCTTAACACCTTCAAAGCATCACCAGCCAGAGCAACCACGAGGGAAGCCCCGGAGTGACGTCACGCAACGACGCACGGAATTCCCCAACTCCAGGAAAGGAAACGGACAACAGATCAGCTCATATCAACTTAACGCAAGTACAAACCATCTCTAAAAATCTGTTGGAATCGTGGTTGGGTTGATCTTTAAAGAGTTAAGATAATAGTGTCTTCCATTCTGTGATCTGCACAGGTAAAATCGTGTAAAACAGTGCTATATTTTAATCATTCTCAATTGCAACAAGTCATTGCCTGTGTGTATGTATTTTGTGTTTGTGTTATTTAGCTTAGTTCATGTATGTTAGTAAGATAGTAAATAAACTCTTGTTTGATTTATAGAGAAGTGTTCTGTGTTTTGGTGTGTAATTTTCAAATCAAGCTTTGCCAAGATAACGTTACCTATGCTCAAAACTGTCATAAAGGTACTTAAATAATTCTGTATTATTATATCGTGGCCACGAAAATAAACAGAATTTCTCAGAATATACTGAAACTTAACGACTCGCTGGACGAGTGTTAAATAAGGTATAAGTTGGACGTTTTGATTAATATCAATTGATCATACTAATCTAGAATTTTAAGATTCCCTAAAGCTGAAATTCAAAATAAAGCTTAAAACAAAAGAGCTAAAATTAAATCAATAAATAAATTATTACATAAGATATACTGATTTTATCATTTCGCTGGATGAATAGTTCATCAAGTGTAAGCTATCAGTTTTGAATCAGTTTTAATCAAATTGATTCCGAATCTTTGGATTTGATTCCCCTATGAACTTAATTTCCTTACAGCAGTGATGGCACTGGTGGTGGAGATGGTGGTGATGGCACTGGTGGTGGGGAGGCCGGTGAGGAGCAGGTTGGAGACAGTCCTGGTACTGCCACTTTTGCCTTCCGATAAAGTTATTGTATAGGGGCCAAGAAAGTTTGCCTCCAGTTTGCCACCCTTTCGTTGTTGGCTCCTTATATTTTGCCTCCACACTCTGTCCCCCATGGAATTTTGGAAGGGTAACGGGCCTCTCTTCCAAACATTAAAAAGTATGGCGAGTACTTTGTTGTCATCTGCTGCTTTGTGCGAAGCCCAAACATAACGGCATCCAGGTGCTTGTCCCAGTCATTGGGCTTGTCTTTGACAAGCTTGCAAAGGGATCTGGCAATATAATAACATTAATTTCAGTTTCAAAGCAATTAGGAAAGAGCCTTTACATTCATGCATCTGGTAGACATTTTTATCCCAATTAAATAATAGTGTATTTAGTGTGCACAGATTCATTATGTGCATTTGTTAGGAACTGAACCCATGAATTTTGCATTTCTATCATCCTCCTCTACTTGCGCACAATGACCTTTTAATGTTTAGAACTTTGCAGATATGACTGTTCAGCTGCAATTTTATAAGAGAAAACAGTTTCTTAAAGTTCTCAGGGAAAAGATGAAAGGTGTGTATATTGAAAAAAAGTTGCCATAATTTATTAATTTTTTATGTGTGTTTACAAACTCTTTTCCCTGGTCTGTGAGGACTCTCTTAGGTGCCTCAAACTGATGCACAAATTGTAACAGGCCTCCCTGGCAGCCTTTAATTTCAGGGGATAAGCCTGGGGCTACTTGGTCATATAATCAATGATAACACAAATGTATTGGTTGCCATTGTCCGTCAATGCTAATTTGCCTATCAGATCCACCCCCACAAGCTCGAAAGGCTTTTTAACATAGAGTTAATTAAATAGAAACAAAATAATGTACTGCAATTTTAAGAAGTATAAATCAAGTCTTTTTGGGAATGATCAGTCTGTTCTTATTTAATTCTATAACTTAATTCTTATTTCTAACTAAATTCTAAAAAATAACGATGAATAAATGTGTGATGGAAAGGCATACCACAATTGGAGTGCATTCGTTTTGTTCCTTCACTGATGATCTGCTGGCCTGACATGGTCCACACTGTGCCACCTGTGATCAAAACAGTACAATGTTGGAAATTATTGGCATTTTATCATATTGCAAAAGTAGTAATTCTGTACATGTTATTACCCAGATGTCAATGTCCTTTGACATGCCAGGCCAGTAAAATCTTATAAATATTGCATTTCGTGGTGTTGTTTTTTATTTTTTGTCCAGTGTGAGCTCCGAGGCTGCTTGCATGGAACTCCTTGAAAATGTTGTTTGCCTGTTCTGCCCCACACACAACTTCTACTTTAATCTGTTGTTTTGTGCCTTTGTTGGCGAAGGTAATACAATTCACCATCTATGAAAAGAAAAAATAGACAAAGTGACAAATACAAAAAAATAGACAAAAGTGTATTAAAATTGACGTCACATGTGGCCAAGTATGGTAACCCATACTCAGAATTAATGCTCTGCATTTAACCCATCCTAAGTGCACACACCGTGAACACACACCCGGAGCAGTGGGCAGCCATTTATGCTGCGGCGCCCGGGGGGCAGTTGGGGGTTTGGTGCCGGGGGTCCGGAAGAGAGCGCTGTATATTCACTCCCCCACCGACAATTCCTGCCGGACCTGAGACTCTCTAACCATTAGGCCACGACTTCCCCACTGTAAATATAAACACATACATACATATAGCCCAGGGGTCTCATATATAAAACATCCTGGCAGGTGTGTTGGAGTAGGTTGGAGACCCCTGTGCTATCCCTGAACCATGGTTTTATTAAAGTACGTTTCGGGCTACGCATGTAACCATGGTTCCTGAGAATATGGAATGAGATGCTACGTCCTCAAGAGGGTGCTAGGGGAACGCCTTCATTTGCATATACCAGCCCATGTTCTAGGCCAGCTGGACCTGCACAGCCGAATCATCAGAAAATCTGCAGGTATTGTAAAGAAACAAGTGAGGACAATAGCGAAAATGGCAGATCATGGAAATAAATGTTATGTTCCAGGCTGTGCAGGGGGTGTGAAGTGCAGGGATGGGTTGGTGTCTGTATTCAGAAAGGCACGGAAAACAAATAACGCGTTCTAATAAAATAACGCAAGCCACTAAAGGGACATGGTTAGCTGCTTGCTAGCTGTAGCCTGTTACATTACAATACATAAGATTTCACTTACCACATAAACAGAGTAAGGAGAGATGACTGAGAATGATGGCGAATGATTTACAGATCTGAGCACCACTGACAAACATCTGATCTTGTAAAATGTGTTGTAAGTACTGCTGCTGTAGTATACACTTGGGATGGGAAGATTCCCCGATTCGCTCTGTGATGTGATGCATCGGTTTAAAAAGTGTGCATCGGCTACAAGTTGGCATTTGCATCATGATGCATCGTTTCTAACATATTTGCATCGGTAAAAAAAAATTATTTATATATATATAATTACTAGTGGATGCGCTATACTTTTATTATTTCGAAAGTGACCAATATTTTATATGTAGATTGATTTTTTCTCTTTAAACTGTTTCTCAAGCGTGTTCTCTCATCACCACTGCTGCGTAAATATGACGAACGGAGACCTGAGGAAAAACTGGGATTACAGTCCAAAACCTGACTTGAAATAACCTAACAAATCAATCGGAGCTAAAGCGGTTATAAACGCTGAATTAAGTTCACGCAATCTCACTAATGTGTGGACGCTTATTCTTAAGCAGACCTTGATGTCGATCAGGGATCTAATCGATCCACCATGGCAAACAGCCAATATATCTGTGCTGTTTAATGCATTTGGGACGTTGTGTTTTCCTCAGTGCATAACTGACATGTCACACATATATTTTTCATCTGTAAATGTTAGAAAGTCATGCAAATATATCCATTTTGCTGTCAGGAGTGGGCGAGGCATGCGAGAGCAACGAGCGCTGCTGCGCGCATGTGCACTAAACAGATTATTGCACTCCTATTTGATTCCGCTGTCTGAGTAAAATACACATTTTGCTAAAATATTTGTTGTTGGACATTAAATGTGTTTTTTGTAGAATTTTAAACCTACATGTGAGTGTATATTTATGATAGCAGTAACTGTAAAGGGACTATAGTAATGGGTAAATCAAATGTAAGCTAGTACAGTTCTAATTACTAAGCTCAAATGAGTTAATGTGTGTTTTTTATAGCAGTTAAAATATAGTCATTTTCTTTATTATTTATTTTCATTTTTATTTCAGTGATTTTAACTTTTAATTTAGTTATTTTAACGCTTTAAACAGCAATTTTAGATTGTAATGTTCTAATGTTCTGCTATCTGTTCTGCAAACTATAAAAGTACAGCTGACATAAAACCAGAGAGAAAGGCTGTATGGCTAGAAACAAAAAAAAAAAGAGTGGTAATATCATAAGAGTGGTAATATCATAACGTTCCTATTGGTGGTTTAGAGGAACTCAGTTTATGCTTGGAAACTAACCTGGTCTAAAGAAGGTTAACTGTCAGACTAAGTTGCCACAGTGACTAAGCTTGATCTAGGCCTATGTTAAATATGCTTTATGGAACCAAATCATTTGACAATGAGTCAGACTAACTGAAATGAGCCTGGCTTATTTGGTAAACTTGTTTTATGAAACAGGCCTCAAGGCATTAAAAGTAGGGGGGGAGTTGATGAAAGAATGGATGAAACGCATTTGTCCGTGTTTCACTCCGTCTCAAATCACGCTCATGGAAAGCGCTCGAGAAACAGTATCTCTTCCGCGGCTCGGTACGCTTTCAACTCGTGTTTTTTTAGTTTCGAGCAAGAGACTGTACGACATTCACGTTACATGATTTGACTGACTTTTACGTAGAGAGGGTGACAATGCACCGCATTAAAAGAAATTATCATTCATGTTTTCATAACCGCTGGCCAAACTCAAAAACAAAACTAAAATTAACACATCTTTGAGAGCAAGGGGGCCCGCGGTGTTTCGGGGGCCCTACGCAGCTTGCGTATTCTGCGTATAGGGAGGATCGGCCCTGCCCTCACCCACCTTATATTTCCCCAATGCCGCAACAGCGAAATGTATTCTGCACATTCTGGGGGAGAGGAAATCAATCCATTAAAGTTTTCTCTACTTTCTCTAAAATGACTCACAGTTGATTACCCAGCTTGCTGTCACTTGTAAGCACTTTTTGGAGGGTTGAACTTGGCCCTCAAGCCGAGCTTCGGGTTCGAGCCTCCATTTAAGGAAAGCAAGCCAAGTTCGTTTACCATTAATCATCAGGATGGATGGTCAGGCGAACTCGTGAACAATGGAGAAA